>JNBS01000630.1:0-23438 GCA_002081575.1 Thraustotheca clavata | reverse complement strand
CTGTATGAGCTATTTCGTAAAATGTGAGCAAAATGTCATACGTGTAAACGAAATAATACTGCTTCATTTGGTATTGCTTTGTGTTTAATGATGTTACCGACCGGTCTAAGTCAATAGGAAAATAGTCTCGTGATATTGAATCGGTCATTGTGTCATAAACAGTAGAGTCATTGAAAAATGAGTCGTGGAGATGAATCGGACGTATCGCGCAACCGATACGCTACTAGTTTGGTATGTTCGCATGTAAAGCCTACAAAACAAATGTGTTAAGCTTTTTCAAATTTGGTACTGTTGCAGGTTCATAGGAGCCACTGCAGCTTGTTTTCTAGCTTCAGTATTATCTTCTTGACTGCTTCTGGCACTCTCAGTACCCCAACTTTTAGCTACTTTCGGTGATGTTGTTGGTTTAGCTTTATACCTGGACAAAGTAAGCTCTGACTTAATTCGAATATTGTGCCTAAAATATATCTGCAATCGCTCTGAAAGCACAACAGCACATGCATGAGATGATTCTCTCAATGTTGAGCAGAGAAAAGTACAATTATGAAATCATGATGCGCTATATTGAAGTTACACTAGACTAATGGTCGAATAAAAAAGCAATTACCCAATTTGTCAAGTTGGTGGAATCCACAATGTACCCAAATGACCACCAATTGCACATGACACATTCATGATTTATTTTCTAGAGTAATTTTGAGACAAAATATTATGATGAAGCGTCATTTGACATTCAAGTTGCTTTCTTGCGTCAAAGATATTGCCATGAGCTTTGAGATATTTTTTTCAGTCTGCATGATATCGTACACAATCCCGATTACGTGGGTTTAAAAATTCAAACGAAGTTGGACAATACACAAATGACCAACCGATGATTCTATATTGGACCTATTCCGATACATTTATCTTCTTCGATACACCAAAATTTCAGATTAACCCCTTGAACCCCAACAAGACAACATTGCACAATTTCTAAGCTGTTTACCATACTTATATGCTTTGAGTTGCAAAATGTGTCGAATTTTATACCTAAATCAAGAAATTTGTAATTAACTTGGCCTCCTCGGCAAAGTATGATCAGCCACAGACACGACCCAAAGTCTTTTGGTGGCAAACGTCATTTCCCACTTCAGGTATTTTACCATAACGTTAATCAAAAGAGGTTAGTGGCTTTTTAATTTAAAAGTGCGATAGGATAATACAAACTTGCTCCTCTAATACGTGGCATGACAGCGGATACTCGTATTGTTGTGCTGCTGAAGGCTTGGCCATCTTTAAATTCGACATTAATCATCAGATAATATTAGTCAACGTAAGATCATGCATGAGGTGTGCAAACTAAACTATAAGATAGAAACTCATTTGTTAAACGAATATGTTTTCTGTTTTATAAAATATTTTGTCAAATGGATTATGTTTTCCATACCTTGCACAGCATGACCAGCTATGTTAGAATTGAATACCGTTGAATTACAAAATAAATACCTTCAGATAAAACTTGGTAAACACTGGTTTAATGACACCAAGTTGGTGTATTACCATATACATGACAGCCTACTTTGTCAATGCTTTGAAATGGCACAACTCGTACCTTGGATTAATATTAATCCATTGTTTCCTAAAAATTTCTTTAATCTCTACAATACATACTCAGCTTCTTACAAACAAAAGTTAGGCTCCTATATATCCGGTAACGTAACTTTAGGTGCCTCTGAGTAATTCTGCATTTATTCCCTCTTCTCTGCAATAAAATGTCATAACTTGTGTTTCAGCAATTTCAATACGTCTTTCGTTGGCATGAAGATTTTGTAGTTATACAAATTATATCAGTTCTTGTTGAGGTAAAAATGGACCATCACACGAAGCTACATGTTTTCATACTATTAAGAAATACCCTTTTCGTTGAGTTTTTAGGGCATTATAATACATAACTCATTGAGGATGATAATCATTTTAGCTTGTAAGTGTAGCGTTGAGTTATTTTTGGCTTCCTTCAATAAATACTGTAAGTCCTCAGGATAGTTTCTTTGTCTATATCCAAATCCGGAATTTGAATGGCAGCCGGTCTTAAACTTTTGGTAAATTTCGTAAATCAATCCAATATCGATTTTGTAAGGCTTTAGTACGATGCCGATATAGTTCCTGTGAAATTTGAAGCATTGTATATCTTTTTTGGATTAGGTCATGCACACATATACTTCATTAGGTTTGTGCAAATTAGACAATTGTAACGTGCCAACAGATCTTTATGGATTCGTTTCAACAAATCATAACTTGAACTTGGACAATTTGCCAGTGTATCCTTATTTGTCTTACTTTGTTGTACTTTGATTACACCAGCATTTTTATAAATTTGAGTGCCAAATATTTTATTAACACTTTGCATCTCGAAGTCGTTTTACATTGAATTAACCCTCGATATTGACTGAGATTTTTGCAACATTATTTAAAGAAAGTATTTAATTTTGCCAATGCCATATCCAATTACCTATCTACAATCAAGAACTACTTCAGGAGGCACTTACAGTTTTCGTACCACAACAAATAGTTAACATTGAAATCAGATGAAAAGCAACTAAACCAAATTGATTGCATCGAATTCATAGCTTGTAATACTTGTTGACCAATTCAGACAATAAATATGCATGGCAAATGGTCATGGTCAAAGATTAAATATCGATAAGCTGTATTATGTTAGCTGATTTCAACAGTTTTGCGCAATAATCCGCTTTACTTCATTTACACATTAAAAGCTTCAAAAATACTTATAGCCCCATAATTGGTTTGGTTTTAAATCAATCGGTAAAGTAGAATTGCACGAAGTGTATACACGCTTACTAGGGATGCATTAACGTCCATTTGATCCATTTCAACATTATCAACATGACCAACCATTCAGAGAAATAACGCTGAGCTAGCCGGTGCAGACAAGTCAATTGGGATTGAAATAGCAGTCACATAAATCTGCGTTGGAAATTGATATAAATATGAGACCAATAGAATCTGGGTCTATGAATGAGAGATAAAGTATAATGCACTTCTCGAAAGACGAGTGAAAGAAAGCTGAAAATTAACTAAACAACCTGTTTTTTAGTTTAATAAACTTGATTAATAATACATAAAAGCTAAGACACGAGGCCGTTAAAATAGACATCTATTTGTAGGATATTAAGATAAATATATTTGTGTTGAGTGGACATTGATTTCAAGTCTCAAGTATGAAGCATGAATTCAAATTGTGTATAACCCGCCATTTGTCAAAAGTACGTGCTGGCTATACGTTTATAGTTCATTGTACACAGTGGAAACTTGAAAATAACTTGTGGATTATCAAAGTACTACCATATTTGAAAAAGCTTAACACATTTGTTTTGTAGGCTTTACATGCGAACATACCAAACTAGTAGCGTATCGGTTGCGCGATACGTCCGATTCATCTCCACGACTCATTTTTCAATGACTCTACTGTTTATGACACAATGACCGATTCAATATCACGAGACTATTTTCCTATTGACTTAGACCGGTCGGTAACATCATTAAACACAAAGCAATACCAAATGAAGCAGTATTATTTCGTTTACACGTATGACATTTTGCTCATATTTTACGAAATAGCTCATACAGTAATTTAATTCATGAAGAGATTATCTAAGGGTACACCAAAGATGAATTCAGGACCAATGCTACGAATAGGAGTCAATCATATTGAACTCAATTTTGAACATGATAAGGCATGGTGAGTTACCAATCCAGGAAATTGAATCTTTCCCATTATCCATTCTTGGAAAGTTTTCATGCCTCAAATACATCGGACAATCTTTTTTTGAAATGAAATGAATTGAATATCCCCACACTCGAACAAACTTATCGGACAATCTTATTAAACAAAAATACAATGACATGTAGATTGAAATATTTTCGAAGAGTCTTGCCGAAATGCAGAATTGAGTACTACATGATAATTTATATGTTGTCATGAGATGAGTATTTAGCACTTCATCGTTCAATCTCTGTTTTTGCAGTATAATAGTTTTCTTTAACGTCAAAATCATAACTAAACATATTTTCTATCTAGGACATATTTTGTAGATTTGATAAGTTGCTCATGAAATACATTGCATATTGTTTCACTCTTATATTCGCAATTACCAAATTTTATTACTTTGGTGTTGTTCATAACAATTGTAATTGAGTTTTCACATTTTACTGGCATACTAATGGACTCATTGCTATTCGTTGCAATGATGACTAGCAAGGAGTCGCATTCTTAACAAAGAGCATGAATAACCAAGTACACTTCTTTCAGCTTGTAGTAGCAGCAAAATTACGCATCGTTCGGGTTGAAACCTCATCTATTGATGTTATCAAACTTAAGTAAACGCGATACCATCATTTCAACCTTTTAATTTACTACAAAACAACAAATAGTCAATCGTGTCGCTATGTTGTGTAGTAAAACCATATGGTTTACTTTAATGATGTCATACGTCACGCCAATATCTTCATTTTCAGAATTATATTTGCTGAGTTTATTGTTGGGCTGTCCCTCAAGAAACCCAAAATGAAGATAGAAACACCGCCACATAATAATCCAAGCATGCTAACTTCGATGAATAATATCCCCATGTTGTTGTGTCGGCGATCATCAATTTTCTGACGATAGATTATACAAAACTCAAAAATGTATTTGCACCAGAGAATTTACAAATGTTTTTTAAGATTACTCCATCATTAGCGCCTGCACAAGCTTATGAGTTTACGCTTTGCTATCTGGATTATATGCAAGTTACAATTCGATCATGTATAACTATGATGAATCAGAAGCAAGCATTAACAATATTGATCAAATCAATCTTGCGCTATGAGTGGTTTATGAATGTGCCATGTAATAGTACAATTTGGTGGTCATTTTGGGTAAATTATGTATTCAGTGATATGTACAATTTGAGTCGTAGCTTATTCGTTGACACTTGGTCTAGTTTAACTTTAATATATCGCATTGTAATATCATGCTTGTAGTTTTAACTTTTCAACATTACAAGAATCATCTCACGTACTATGAGTGACATGATGTTGTACTTTCAATGTGATTGTCAGATATTTTTGAGACGCATTATTCGAATGAAGTACTGTACTACATCTGAAAATGTTTAGCACATTTGTTCCTCAGGCTTTACATGTGACAACGTACTAAACCAACAGCGTATCGACGAATTGTGCAAGTGCATGATTCGCCCAATTTACCCTCGAAACTCATTGCTCAGTAACTCTACTTTTTATGATACTGAGAACAATTCAATAATATGAGATTATTGTCCTATTGAATTAGACCACTTAGTAAATCACTAAACACAGAGCAATCCTAAATGAAACTGGATTATATAGTTTGCATATATGCCTTTTTGTCCATTTTATACGAGATGCAGTAATCCACATATAAAGCTAGTGAGATAACAATAGAATGGGTACTAGAGTCAATGATGCTTCGTACAAGGTAAAAAGAGTCAAACTTCTTGAACTGAACATGAATAGGAATTAAGCAAGGTGAGTTACCAAACCAGGCAATTTAATCTTTCCCATTTTTCATACTTTGAAGAATTTCAATCTTAGTTTCTGGGTATTACAGTGCGGTAATCTTTCTACTGTAGCGTCCGTTATAAAATTATTTCATAAAATTATGATACCACGATGCTATAATGAACTGAAGCTAGACCAATCTCAAACAGAAACAAAGCAACTTCTCAGACAATAAGAATTGTTAAATCAATAATACAACCATAATCACCCATGACCCATCAGAAAGCAAAATCTGAACTCGAAAGGTTATTATAATGGTGTGACTGAATAGGAATTTCTCCTATTCACACTAATTCATGTCCATACTGAGATAATTCACATACTTCGAAGATGATTAACACGAGTGTTAACATTGAACAGCTTGGTGAATATTGCGAAAGAACTGAAGTGACAACTGCAGAAGAATGTCTGCCCACAGCCATTTCGCACGGACTGTCAACATACCGTCCAACAGTTGAATAATTTAAAGAGCATAAATATAATTATTGGATATATATCTAATTTTGGATATTTTAGTACCCTACTCTGCAAAGAAAACGTAGTTGCCAGTCACGACTTTGAAGTCAGTTCAAGTGGTCCATTGTCTGCAGCAGTGTTGTTCAAAGCCATTAAGGTACGTCATGACGGATCTTCTTCGTCTTCATCGAGAGATGTTGGCATGAGTCAAATGGTACATACTCTAGCTACAACATTGTACTTACCGATATTTGTAGACCTGCTCTTGTGGATCATTGCAAGACACGAGATTCCTTGTGAGCAAGCTGCTGCAGCCTCTCGTGTATTGCCTATGCCTAATTCTTCTTTTTGTATTTCTCAATACAATACTGCAACATGTCAAGGACTCTACAATTCTCATGTATTTGCCCCTGATACATCAGAATTGGTTATTAGTCCACTCATCTCGACCAAGAGCAGAGCGTTAACTAAAGTCAAAAGGTAACTTTTCTTGTTGATAGTAATGGTTATTAGTAAACTGGGACCAAATGACGTTTATCGCATGGTTCGTTTACGAGCTCTTTGTTCATGGCATACTTTGTATGGGTACTTGCACTGCAGTTCATCGTTCATGTTAACTCGAATATTCTGACAATTCGTTATTCAACCGCAATTGCTCCATCTCAACATCTTTATCTCTATAAGTGAAAATATATAGCAAAATATGAACAAGAGAAAATTGCATTAAGTTTGAACGCTTTGTTTAAGACGAATCCTATAATTTTCATTAATTTTAACTGAGTTGTGCATTACTCCTTGCTAGCATCTTTTCCAAAACTTTGTAGCGTGTATTCGATTTGAAGCTTTACTGGGTTGTCCTGCGCAGTATGTGCTAACTGTACTTGTACTATGTGTGTGAATTATCTCAGACTTGACATGAATTCCTCGACTGAATAAAATTTGTACAGTGCAAAGTTTTTGAGAGGGTTTTTTCTTTGGTGGGATGTTTAATAATTTGCATCAAGTTGAATGTACACTCATATATGCTTGTCAACAATTTCATTGAGTTGTCATCTCAAAAACAATAATGTTGAAGCTGGATATATGATTATCGCTCGATACAGACCAAATTGTACTAACATTAATTCGTTAGGACTTATATTCCATGATTCTGTTGTACTATAATAGTATGGAAGAAGCTTCTTGAATTGTTTTTACTACGACAATTATAAACTGTGTGCCAAATAATATTTTTGTGATTAAATTGGTGCTGTTGATAGTGGTTAAGATCAAAGGTTTGGTTCCCGATTTTTTACCATTCAGCAAACTCATGCTGTGTAAAATCTTGTTTGACATTGCAATTTTCAGTCACACCGCGAAACTAGGTCTTTGTTTATCCATTCAATCATAATGCAACCACAAAGCCGATAAAATTGATGTAAAAACGAAGGTTCATGATATGGAATTCAATTTGGGCACTGTTATTAAAATTTCAAATTGTGCAGCTTTATAGTAGAGTTATAGGTAGGCTGGTACACCTTACTAGAGCAAACCTTTCTGTCCAAAAAAACATTGAATCAAGCTAAAACCTGCACGAGTACTTGTCATACTATATAGCATATTTAGGTTCGTAGGAAGTCTTTAGCAGCAAAAATGATTTCTAATTCATTTTATTTAAAAAAATCCAGCTTTATCTCTGATTAGATTTATTTTAGGCATCTACTTTGTGAAGTATCAACGATTAATAGACTCCAAATGTTTCAAGAATCCAAGAGAAATTGTTTAAGATGCACGTGAAGACACAAAATTTTGCCAGCCAAACTTCAAAATTTACAATTTCCTAATATCCTCAGTACTCAAGAATAATCAGAATCGTTTATTGATAGTCACAACAAGCAATACTTTGAGACAAAAATCAGAAATACTGTATGATTTTGCGTTGATCGTCAATAAGTCAATCCATTGTGACGCGCAACTTTGGTTCATCGGTTGGAATATATCAGCTTCAAGTAACCCATTAATACCCAACCCTGCAGCTATGGATTAAAAAGACAGGAAAAGCAACAAAAACAGTGGATTTACTACAATCCGCCCAAACAGTAACATTTTCATCCATAATTATTGCACCCCAGATTAATGTATTCAATAGCAATTTCATACACACCCTATGAGTTCATAATTATAAGTATCGCGATTCGAAATCACATTTACAATATTAGGAAATTGTACATAATTTCATTACAATTCTGATATATATAAATTCCTGTGGCTCAATACAAATAAGGCGCTTTATTTTTAAATACAAATTGCATCAATTAATTATGGACTTGATCGATAGCAAAATATACCCGCTAATCACTCAAATAATAGCATTAACATGACCACTTTACTAAAAACATAATCTTTATCGTTAGAATTTGTGTCGAAATTTACGCACAAGAAAGACCTTCATTCGATAATTGAGTGTTTGTCTTCGTAATCCCCATGAATTATTCTTCGATACTTCTGTTGTGTACAATAACAATAACAATATCATTATACTGCAATAATACTCAGACAAATACGTACTCTCTGCATCCGCTTTGATACAACTTGGAAAACCTTCATTTTCTTGATAATATACACTATTTCAGTAATAGTGTTACATTTGAATTATATTGTAGTGTTGCGTGACATTGTTGTATTCTTATCGATGGCATCGTACCTGGAAACTCTTCGATCGCTTAATTCTGACGTGGAAAAGGAATTATTTTCAGTCCTTCGGCGATATGGTCGTCCAAGTGACTGTACGCCTGAGAATGTCCGCGTTCCATGCACTCTATATCTGCAATTTCGTCCAAGTGATCCTGAATTTCCATTTGCCTTGGAAAATGGGCTTTCGATTGCTGTCTCTGTGGCTGAATCGTATCCAGAAACACCAGCTACCTTCACGGTTCAATGTGATGTACCTGGCTTTGATGTTCGCTTTGCTGATATTATCGCTAACAATCTTAATGAACGCATGATTGCGTGCAGAGGGCAATTGATGCTACGTAAACTATTAACGTGGCTTGATAATAACTTGAAGGATATGATTATGCCACCTAAAGCTACTATACCAAGCCATGAAGATGATCTTTTAAAGACAGAATTAATTAATTCGACGGAAACTATTATCAATGAAAATCTTACCAAAGCTCAAGATGAAGTAAAAACAAGTGAAGACAAGGTCAAAGATGGTGAAAACAATAATGAATTTATTCAAAATACATCGGCGGATGAAGAAAATGACACCATCAGTAATGAAGACTCGGGTGTTAAAGATATTTGCAAATTCTTCCTTGCTGGTAAATGCAAGCGAGGTGAACACTGCAAATATTCTCACTCAACAGAGCAATCAGCTCCAAAGAAAAAGAAGAGAAAAAAACCCGTTTGCAAATATTTCCTTAAAAACGAGTGTCGAAAAGGATCTCAATGTCGATTTCGCCATGATGATAAACCACTTGACTCTAATGAGGTTTCTGAAGAGCAAAAAAATGATGATAAGGATACTAAAGTTAAGCCAACTGAAAATACACCGTCTGAAGTCTGGTCGACTGAACAACAACAGCAGCTTGACGATGCACTAAAAAAATATCCTCTTGGTTGTATGGAGACCAAATCTCGATGGGAACACATTGCACAACTAGTTGATGGGAAATCTATGAGCGACTGTGTAAAGCGATTTAAATACCTTACAGCTCTTGTGAAAGCTTGTATACCTCACGCAGAGCCTAAAAGCCCAGTGAATCAACCATTAATTGTGGAAGATAAACACGAAGATGTAGATGAAGAAACATACAATGGAACAGACAAGCGCATTGTGCCTGCACATGAACGTGTAAAACTTGATCTGGCTGCTGATGTAAATGCTTGGCATATTGATCTTGGACATTTATTCTTTTATGCTATGGACACTGTTCAGCTACATGATTTTAAAGGACGCTTCCAGTGTTTAAATTGTCCATTGACTTTTACTGCTGCACTAAGTGTGAAAGAACCCAACTATCGTAAATGGTGTCCAAGATGCAGTGTTCTCCATGCAATTGAGTTTCGACCAATTTTACTTCATGCAGCTAATTCACTTGCAATGAATTTAACACCAAGCAACTGTGGGCTTGTAGATCTTGTGACACCTTTAAGGTGCTTAGCAATATGTGCCAAATGCAGCCAAGAAGGATATTTAGAACTTATTCCAAGAATTCGAGCTGAATCCGTTTGTCGTAATTGTCATGCTAGAATGGCTCTTGATTGTAAAGCTTATAATATTGTCAAACCCTCTGGAGCTCCTGAAATTCCAATCTTTACTACTGAGAAGAAAAAGAAAAAAATTGTGACTGAAGCTCTAGTTGTGGGGCAGCCATTGCCAAACCAAGGAAAATGTTCTCATTATGCCAAATCCCTTCGATGGTTTCGATTCCAGTGCTGTGGTACAGCATACCCTTGTGATATTTGTCATAAACAATCTTCTTGTCCCCAAGCAGATAAAGACATTTTTGCAAGTCGATTTATTTGTGGTCTTTGCTCCCGAGAACACCCAACATCATTAAAGGAGTGTCCTTGTGGAAATGCTGTGGGTACATCAGCTGTAAAATCGCATTGGGAAGGTGGAAAAGGGTGCCGATCTCAAAGCACAATGGCAGCAACTGATAAACATAAATTTCGAGGATTAGCCAAGACCCAAAGTCAAAAAGCTAAACGTGTTGGTGTTGAGGCAAAAATTCGACGAGATAAAAAACTTGAGAGACAATAGAAATAAAAAAACAAAAATATTACCTTGAAGTTTCTTGGTTTCCATTTCCATATTAGTTTGTCTATGATATGGAAGACGAGATATGATATGATATTTATATTTTTCATGAGATTGTAAATATCAACCCGATTTTACATATCAGCGTCATACTGTAATATCAAAACATATCAAACAGAACAAGAAAAATTCCACTAAAGGAATTGTTTATTGATTTGAATTTCAGGACAAGAACTTGCGATTGTAGCACTTATTTGAATGGCCACCAGCTACTAACGCTGGATTCTATAGCAGGATCTGCTCTTGGTTCTTCTTCCGGCACAGGGCCAGCTACATCAGCATAGCGTGCTTCAAAGTTGCCAATGCCCGGAATAATGCGACCTTGATTGTCGGAAGAATAATCATACGCAGCAGTGACCAAATTCACATCAGGAAAAGCCTACTTGACTGTAAACAACTTGATAAGAAAAAATATAAGTACTTTGCAAAATTTATCAGCTGCAGCAGGACACGTGACAAGAGACACAACTTGAATGTGATCAGCTTCAACACCTTTTTTAAGCAAGAGCTAGTGCCAAAATATCAAATACCGAAATGATATTTTGTACTTACTTGAATGGCAGATTGAATTTTATCAAATGATGCAAATTCAGGATAAAGCAAAACTACATAGCTTTCATTGATATCATCAGGTAAAGAGGATGATGCAATGGTGATTTCAGCAGTTGGAACGATTGAACCGATAGTTGAGTCAAAAGGTAAAGTTGTTGCTAACAGATTTTCAAGTCTAAAATTCAAGTTGAGTTGTCAAATGATTTCAAAATTACTGAACCTTTCGGTGACGAGTTTATTTTCACAAAAGGCAATACCAACAACTTTAACATTGTCTTCATAGTCAATACCTTTAACTTTATAACCAAGTGGTGTTGTCACAACCGCCTAATAAAAAATTGTTTAGTTTTTATTAAATAACAATTGTATTCACATCTTCATCATTAGGCAGCTGCGTCAATGCCGATTCAATCACAGTACGCAAGAGCTTGTCAGCACAGTGTACAAACTTTGCACCTGTAAACAATCATGTACAAAAATTTATGAAAAAAATCAAGTACCTGAAGCCTTGTAATCACGAATGTGCGTTAGGCCCATTTGAATTGCTTCGTTTTCAAGGTCCAGGACATCAACATTCTTGTGCTACAATCACGTTCATTCTCATGCACGAAAAAGAAGAAAATTCTATACATTTGCTTTCCATAATTCAAGCTTGACACCATGACCGAGCACCTCACTACAATCGTATAGGTCCCCTTTAACTTCTCTATCAAACGTACCCGCTCTCATAAATTCTTTCTTTTTGGCACAAGGTGGCGCCAATTGAGACGCTAAGAGCCATAGCGGCTTGTTTTCCACATCGTCGAAGCATTACGCAGTCACTTTTTGAATGAAAGAAGAATAGGACCACCCCCTGTTTTTAATGGTCCCCGTAGGGGGGGGGACTTTGAAAAATAGTGCAAATCGATATATTTTTTACGATTTTATATGAATAAATCATGTTAGAAAAATAGGAAAAGTGTAGGACAAAATTACAAGATGATAATTGATTTGCATGATAATCGAAATTTATAGTGTTTCGACAACACGACATTAGTGCTTGACTATCCTGATCATGATATCCGAGAAATATATATTTGAACAACGTACCCAAGTAATAGAAGAACAGAATGAACTAGTGAAATTTTTTACGACATTATTGGTATGGACGGGTTCGATGTTTATGCTGAGAATATAAAATATCTTGTAAATTGTAAGTAGTGTTGGAATGGGATTGTAAATAGATGAAATAGCAAATGATTACTTTGTTAACAAAGTCACAAATGACGATGGTGGTTTAATGCATAGATGACAGTGGGATTTAATGGAGAGACATATCTTTGATCAAGATCGTTAGGTCCAATCCAACGGTTTGACGAATTAAATAAAAAATTGGGTGAATGACTAAGCGTTTTGTGTTCTTTCTACATGATCATTAGTTGTTTAGATGTCGCACAGTCAAGATCCAGTGGCCAAGCTCTATCTCCCACTATTCTCATGTTTCTTTTCTTTTCTAATGTCTTCTTAACATCGTCACTGATTACGTTTTCATTTTTCTACAAGTTTTAGTATTTTCAACGTAAACACATCAATCGATTGCTATGATCGAAAAACATCCTGATCCATTGAAAATAACAAAATATCTAAGCTTATCAAGAACTTTACGATACGACATTTGGTATTCAATTATCAAGTTACAATCACATTGCCTATCGATGTCTTTTTTATATATTTTAATTTTTATCATTTATACATTTGACAGTTTGCAATCTGCCATCACAACTGTATTTGACCGATAACACACACACACTAATGTGCATATCAAAACGAAAACGCAATGAAGAAACTCGTCGATTTGATACATTTGTCGAAGCAGCTACAGTGTACCATTCAATATGTAAAGCCAATGTGAGCTTTACAAGTTTTCCAAAGTTTTTTACTATACCTAATCAAACACCATGGCCTACCCATTTAAGAGGTATCAAGCTTAATACAGCTCAAGTTCGTACTCATTATAAAAATGGAACATTGCATCCTGATACAATTGCATCTCTTCAAGCTATTAACTTTGTTTTTGATGTTAATGAACTCAAATGGGAACTTAAACTTATTGCATTAAAAACATACAAACAACTATATGGGGATTTATGTATTCCACAAGATTTTCGTATTCCAAGCAATGATGACAAATGGCCAAAAGATTTGTGGGGAATGCGCCTTGGTTTGGCTGTAAGAAGTATTCGTCAAAAGACTGAAGCCACGTCACCACGTTATGCGCAATTATCAGAACTTGGGTTTGTCTGGAATGTGTTGGAACTGAGTTGGGAAACCAAAATTTTGGCCTTGGCAACCTACAAATCATTGTTTGGAAATCTTCTTGTTGCTTATAGTTTTAAAGTGCCCAAAAAGGCCACATGGCCAAAAGAAACATGGGACTTAAAACTTGGACATGCTGTACACAATATTCGTCAAAATGTTCTTGATATGCTTCCTGAACGCAAACAACAACTTGATGCTCTTGGTTTTGTTTGGGATTATCTTGAGTTGAGTTGGGAAGCCAAGTTGACTGCATTGAGAACTTACAAAGAATTGTATGGCAATTTAAATGTACCCTATGGATTCATTGTACCAAGTCATGATGACAAAGGAGTATGGCCTAAAGAAACATGGGGCATGAAACTTGGTCATGCAGTTCATAATATTCGTCAGAACACCAAAGAGCTTTCTACAAGTCGAAAAGATCAATTGAATTCAATTGATTTTGTATGGAGCTCTAGTGTGTTGAGTATTGATATCAAATTACTTGCCCTCCAAGTTTACTATCGTCTCTATGGACATTTGAATGTGCCTACTGGTTTTCGTGTACCTAAAGATGATATGAAATGGCCAAAAAAAACTTGGCAATTGCAGTTGGCAGATATCATTGATGAAATTTACCGCAACAAAACTCAACTTACTCCAAAACAAAAGCAAACTCTTGAAAGCATTGAGTTTTCATGGCAAACAGATGAAGTTAAAGAAGAATACACCATCTCAATGGAAACAATCTCTATTTGTGATGGATTTCCTCTATTAAAGCGTTTACGACATATTCATGTCGCTTCATAGTACTTTTGATTGTTAATCGTAAATTATTTGAAATGCAGTGCAAATACCTTTTGTCACTACTCTTTGCTGAATTGTTTCTTGCACCCACAGATACATATTAGCCAAGTGGCATTGGGTAAAGAGTTGCAAACTTCACGATTTCATCATATTGATGCTTATTCCAATTTCTCTTGTATGCAATCGTCATCTAATCCACAACTCTGGTTTTAAAATGTTTATCAAAAGCTACATACATTCAAACCTGTTTCAATAGCTTAAATCTTCACCTGAACTTTTTCGTGACAAAATCTAATTTACTTTGTGTAAAGGTTTTTGAATAAATCATTCATATATAGTGAAGTAGATTAGCTTGTTGTTACGAGTAACTTTTCATGTATTTATTCGTGATGATAATTAAAGAAATTACATTGAAACTTCTTGTATACTTAAAGCCATGAGCATTGATGCTCCTTATTTACGTCAAACATTACTCGAAGCAGCTCAAGAGAGCGATCTCGAAGCAATAATGAACACATTGGAAAATGGATCGTCTATAGAAAATTTGATTAATAGTGTCGACACAGCAACAGGCTTCACAGCTCTACATCATGCTTGTTCTAATGGCAATGTTGAAATAACTTGTTTTTTACTTCGGCATGGAGCACCAATTAATGTTTGTGATCATGTATGATTTCTATCGGTCCCTTACCAATACTAAGGATAACTTGTAGTACAATAAGACACCCGTGCACTATGCATGTCATCTTGGATTTACAGAGGTATTTAGTGCTTTAAACATGTCTGTAATTATTTAGGTGGTCTATGTTCTCTTGGATGCTGGTGTGCTTGATTTGAAAGATTTTTACAATCAAAACGTAGATTATATCAAAATCAATTACTTACTATCTGTAGAAAGCTAAATTGACTTGTTTACAAACTGCAGCTGCCAAAGGTTATACAGCAATTCTCAACCTTTTACTTTTACATGGCGATGTGATTGATGGAGTGAATGATGTACGCAAAGTATTTTATAGCTGCTTAAGTCTACAATAGCTTGGAGAAACAGCATTGCATCATGCTGCTGCTGGCAATTTTTTGGAAGCTGCTCAATTATTAGTGCACTGTGGTGCCAATTTAATGGCTACAACGCCTATAGGCGACACACCACTGCATTATGCATGCCAAAACAATGCAATTAATACAGCGATATTCATCGTTGATTGTGGGGTGTCAATCCATCTGAACAACGTGCCAATTATGAAAATTTTTATCTAATATTGTTATAGATGAATACACCTCCAAGAAGCTGCTTAGAAATGGCTCGGGTATTTGGGCACGCTACGTTAGCCAATGCCATTCTTCAGGTTGCTTTATTGTACTAAACTACTTATAAATTACTAGGAATCTAAGCGAAATCGACGAAAAGCAGCTCAAATTGAGCTCAATCAATTGAAAAAGTCAATAAGTGTGTTTAAAAATGCCAAGGTTGCTCTTGTATATCATACTATCTAACATTGCACCGATAGAATGATTATTTGCTGGTGAAGCAAGAATCAACCAAACAGAAAAAAGTTGTGCAAAGGTTGCGAAAATGCGATGAAATGAAGGTGTGATTTAACTATATCATAACATGACAGTATGACTGACCACATAGGCAATTGGGCAATACCTTCGTGATATAAAGAATGGAAAATCAATTGAAAGTGTTGTTGATATTTTACAAGTATTTCCTCACTTGAATTGAACTTCATTTTTTATTCAGTTTTATCACTTTCCTGCAACTTTCTCTCTTTCTCGAGTAATAAATCATGATTTGCTACTGTATAATTTGCAACTTGTTCTGCATTTAAATCAACACGTATACCGTAATGACTCAAAATAAATCGGGTAAAGTCATCCGCACAAGTAGCAATTAGTCTGCCATTGCTCCAGACAATAAGCGACTTTGGTACACCTTTAGGAGAAATTGGTAGGCTACAAAGTATTAACCCTATAAAGCCATCTAACATACCCATGTAATTGCCCAATTTCAAACAGTCTTGCCTTCCAATTTGCCGGCAACGAGTATTCTTTGTCGATAGTAAAATCAGGCAAACTCATTGCCAAAATATCTAAATCGTAAATGAGAACAAATTTTCCTCACTGCTACCCAGTAAGCGTTCGCACACTGTAAATTCTTGCGAGTCCACGCGTCCAGCTATCGAGTAGTGAACCATTATAATAATCCTAATTTTATAAACAAACGCCCCCCAAAGTTTCTGTTCAGTTTTAAATAACAATGTCATGCGGAGTTGCTATGCTTATGAAGTTAACAATTAAACACATCAGAAATACTGCAGCTTTTATTGCCTTGTTTCATGTATTGCTGTCAATATCTGCCCCTAGCAAAGACCGAGATAATAAATCCATATCTACACCAAATGACTTGAGAGAACGAGACATTGCATTTGTTCAAAGGTGCAGATATTTCTGTGAACAGCAGCAATTTAGACGAGTTCGTTGTGATGACGAACCTTTATTGCTTTGTGAAAAGATGTGTTTCGCATTGGAATACAACCTGACTTATTACTCATTACTATGGGGAAAATCTGCAGTCATGAGTGTATGTGATTCTGCGTGCACTTCCACCCAGGTTGTTTTTTGCCAAGGACAATTGTCATACCAAGATCTATGTGAAAAAATTGCTGTTGAGAATTTAAAACTATCAAACAACAACAACGTCGTGAAAAGTTTTCAAATTTCATCGGGGTGGAAGACATCATTATTCACTTCGACACTTTTGATGGTACTGTCACTATCCGATATCTTTTTGTTGATTTCGGAGGACAATGTTAAATCTCATTATTTGGGAAATGTAAATGAGCAATGTGGCTCTGATGCCGCAAACGGGATGATGTATTTTATTCAAGTCGCTCATACGCCCAAACACTTACTGGTGCTGGCAAAAACAGCTTTTGAAATTCGTGTTTTGCTGTTTAGCTCCTCAAGTGAACAGGGGCTCAAAGCAATATTAACATTTTTTCTCATGACTCTGGCTATTAACTTTTTTAGCCATATCAACTCTCGTCATTTTAAACTCCCCTCGATTAAAATTGAGTTTGAGTGTGAAAGTCAATGCAGTGATCCATATCAAGACCAAAGCCGTCCACTAGTAGTGCCTGCATCTGCCATCGATGATATAGATCAAAAAGGTACAAAAAATCCCCAGTTATTTCATGAGGATCACGCATCATCAGCCGCATCTCAAGA
This sequence comes from Thraustotheca clavata, assembly GCA_002081575.1. Classification (NCBI taxonomy): domain Eukaryota; phylum Oomycota; class Saprolegniomycetes; order Saprolegniales; family Achlyaceae; genus Thraustotheca; species Thraustotheca clavata. Next base: position 5,728 of record JNBS01000630.1, on the reverse strand, counting down.
AGATATGTCGGTCGGTATCTCCACCAATGCAAACACCACCAATGCAACCACTGCCAATGCAACCACTGCCAATGATGTCTGGTCCAAGAAAGCCATTATCAAACTAGCAAGATTTGGTCTAGGGTTTTCTAACAAGTAATAAATTGTTAATACTTTGTCATGCTTATGAAGTTGTTTGTAGATACAAAAAAATGTAACATATATCCTTGTGAATCAAATGCATGCGTTCATGGATAATGCAGTATAGGAAATATATTTAATTTGAGAGTAATAAGGGTAAACTTTGGGGCTTTGGGGAAAAGTTTAAATTCCTGTAAAAAATTATAAAAGAGTTTTCGAAAGAAATCTGAGTTTAGTTTCACATTGAAAAGAGAGCTTTTGCAACCTGATTGGGTGAATTCAATCTCAAACTAGCACAAAAACACGCAAAATTTAAGATTGGGCCATGCAATTCTCAATAAAGTTTCAGATTGACAGTGCCGGACACCATCGAGAGATAATTTGAACTTTGCTAATATTGAACAGATACTCGATGATACATCACACAACATATATTCATGTGTTTTTACTCTAACAGAAGTATTAATCTTGAGAATTTCAACTATCATCTGCTCCATGATGAATCGTCACTGGTTTGATCACTTGAGGATCCATCTATCTCATTATCAATGTTTTCGCAATGTCCTATATACTTATGTATTTTCAACAGCTTTGTAGTAGCATTTCGTATACAACCATAAAACGTCTTTGACTGAATATTAGCAAAAGCGTCATTCAATGGATCTTTAACATCGTGTAGAGATGTGCCAGTAACATACTTTCGCCCAACATCACCTTTCACGACCGCCCACACCAATTCGATTGGTTGTAAATCCGAATGGTGTGGGGGTGTACATAACTTGTATCCACGTTCATTAGCAAGCAAACACACCTGAGGCTCAATATTACACAAATAAGACTGTAGTTTCTTCCACAACACCACTTTGTAATCATTATAGTCAAATTCCATATCTCATGCATGCTTCTTGTAACAAAGCTTTCTTCCATGTAAATCTTGGAGTGTCTAAAGGTAACTACGGTGGTACTTGGCGTTATCCATGATAAAGATGCAAATTTCAATTTTTTTCATCACATATATAGAACAAATTTTTAAACCAATCAATAAAGTATTTAGAATCAAACATAGCATGGCAGCCTTTTGTGATATTTCTACCTTGAAAAATGTCAATATTCAAAAGCTCACTATTCTCAATTCCTCCATCTTAAATAGCAGCAATGAAACACAATCGTGTTCCTTTGTGTAAAGGCTGTGCAACTCTATCTAGTTGATCATTTGGATCAAATAAGGAGTCGTTATGTCTTGCATAATGTTGATGGATGTAAGATTCATCTAGATATTTGAAATTGTGCTTCTTTTGTTCAATTCTTGTTTGCATGTCTAAAACGTAGCTATCTCGTAAAATTGTAATGCGTTGACTTAAGTGATATGATTTGGACCCTGGTTTGTTCCCTCTTATATCCAAGCCGACTGAGATATCTGCGAACACACCGCAAGGCCGATTGAAATTTAGTGTTTGATAATTCATTGTATGTAATACTCTTGATGAGTGCTAATACATCTTGAGCTACTGTTCGTACTCTAGTTGTACGTCTCTCACGAACAAACTGCTGAATCGATGATGCAAGTTCTGCGTTGTGTGGTATACGTGTGTGCGACATGTTCGACTCGATTTGCTGGAAGATCACGTATTATTACATCTCCATGCTTCTTAAATTCCCCCCATACGTCATTGACAACAGTCGATGAACAACCACACGTGCGTGCTATAGTGCTTGTAACTGATACATGGCTACTGTGCTGTAAGAAGGCACGGAATTAAAGAATGTCACGACGTTCTTCGAGTCAATGCACGTGGCCTTTGGCTCTTGACATATGTTTTAATTCGCATAAACTTATCGTCTGTTATTGAACGTCTGGCTGGCATTCCACTGTAGTATAAATTCTCTCGATGGTGTCCGGCGCTGTGAATCTCATTTATCCTGTAATTATACGGGCGTATCATATTTTGTAATGTGTTTGCTCGACCGCAATTGAGTTCACAAGCAGCAGCAGTCCTAATTTGCTGTATCCATGGTAACTTCGCTTGTAATATTGTTGCGCAGTACGCCGTCTCTGGAATTGGTTGTATCCATGGTTACTTCATTTGTGTTATTGCTGCGTAGTACGCTGGTCACGAGGAATTTTCTTATGTTGTATCGTGGAACTGAAAATGTCGAGTAGAACTACCATAACTGGACTTATTTTAATTAGAACTACCATACCACTGTTCCTATTAAGTACGTGTACTAGCCTAATGAATAAAAACACATGACTTGAATCTTCAACAATCATCGTTCTTCTTTCTCAACCGTTCATTTTGAAATTTGCTCTATAGACCACAAGCGATCGAGCCATGGCCATCAACCGTCAGTCATCATGCTATCCACCATTGACTACCATACCATCGATCATCATGTCATCAACCATTGACCTTCATGCCATCAACCATTGGGGAGTTTGCAAAATACGAACCGGCACTAATGCTTGTTTGAGAAGGCGACACTATCTGCATTATTTTACCTTATTCAGTACAGGAATGAAGGTATAAAAACATTTCAAAATTCACCAAGTTGTCCTCAAACCAAGCTCAGAAGCAGTTAGCAAAAATGTCATTCCAACTTGAATTAAAAAAACGGTTCCCAAATGGAGTCGAAGAATTGTTTTTTGTGCAAGCTATGCTATGGAGCGAAGTAGAAGAGCTCGGGTGGAATCTTCAAGTGGGCAATTTAAACGTGTTGCTTACTCGTGTTCAGTCCATTTGTTGTAAACCTCTGCAAAACAAAGGCTAAAACGAAAACTTTTGGTATATTTTATTCTTCAACAATAATCATGTGAATTGTACTTCTGTGGCTGATCCAACGACACGCCTGTTAAAGGAAAAGCGATTGTGTATGCCTCTACAGTTCAAACTAAACCACCGTCCATCAAGACACTCTCTAGTCAACTCCAGGCTTGAGAAAATGTTTGCTTACAATCGATTGCGAAGCTGTCAGTGAAATCAAGCTCGGCAAGCAGTTGTAATTTCAATAATTACGATAACTACATTCCAAGCTTCAAGGCTCAATTACGTGAATTAAACCCTGGAAGTGTAGCTGTATACGAACAAGACAACAGCAATAAATTTGAAAGAGGAGTAATTATCTTTGCACCTTTAGTCAAGACTTTATCTAGTTGTCGAAAACTTTGTGGAATTGATGCTGCACATATGACACAGTCTCATTATGCGGGAAGCAACTTCTCCTTGTTGCAACTGATGGAAATGGCAAAAACCTTACAGTTGCTGCTGCTTTGATTCGATCTGAATCTCCTTTGAATTACATTTGGTTTATTCAACACTGTCGAAATGCTGGAATTATCTTTGATCGTCCTGCTTTATGTGATCGTGCTGTTGGTCTGATTTGTGCTGCTAATGCTCGCAATATTAGCCTTATATTTTGTACCGTTCACATCATTCGAAATTGTTACCATAACTTCAAAGACAATTTTAACTCTGATTTGGAAGTTCTTGTGTTCTTGTTCGTAGCATTCAATCAAGTCTTACGGAAAAGGAGTATTTTGCAAATTTGTCTCATTAGAAAAAATGGCACAACTAAAATTCGCAGTTACGTTGAGTCCATACCAAGAAACAACTGAGTTGTATATACATTTATTGGTAGAATAGCTTTATATGGACAAAGATCGACAAAATTTGTCGAAAGTGAAATGAGTGCGACACTAAAGACTGGATTACGATCGATATCCCCTTTTGACTTTTTCCAATCTTACGTACTTGCCTGCATGCAACGTATGATCCAGGGTTTGAATCCCGAAGCACTCGCGTATATTCCTTTAATTGTTGAAATTTAAAGAGAATGCTCCTAAAATTTGCCTCTTTAATTTTCTTGCGCCGCATTGACACTCACTCATCGGATAGCTCAACACCAAAAGTGTCTTGAACAATAACTGTATTTGTGCAGTTGTCATACTTTCAAAGTTTGTACTTTCTTGAAAGTGATTCACTAACTATTCTGATAGGACAACGTGTGTGGAAATCTACCATTACAGTGGACATTGTTGTATTTCGTGAGCGCACCGGCAATGGTGTCGAAAATCCAAGCACATGATCGTGCTGGAGTTGCAACCACGTAACAACAACTTTTATTCCCTGGTTTTTGCACCGGATTATAAAAGGGCATCCATCCGATCGACAATGAATGTAACGAACACACCCACTCGAGATCTTGTTATCTTGAAAAAAGTATTTCGTAGCAAGCAGGCAAACCTTTGCTGAAAAGTCTTCATACGTGAGACATTCAACGTTGGAGGGTACCACCTCCTCTCCTCGGTGAATCCCAAAAGACAAGGCACAAACGTCGTCGAAGCATTCTTCAGGAGTGTAGACATCTTCAAGGGTTCTTGAAATGGGGTTGAGTATTTCAATAACACCCATGGTGCAACTTCAATAATTCCAGAGGAAAGAAAACTAAAGTTAAATTTAACAAAGTGAATTAAAGACGAATCAAAAACAAAGTAAATTTTATACATGTTGGTTGTTCAGGAAGAAGACACTATTTTTGTTCAAGATGACACATATCAAAAGCATGGTAGTTGAAGGTCAACCGGCGCTTGAAGGTATGATGGTTGATGTTCGATGGTACGGTAGTCAATGGTTGATGACATGACGATCAATGGTTGATGGCATTCAACTTGCTTTTGGAATTCTACCAACTGAGAATATCGAAGCGTGGAAATGGTTTCTTGAACAGTGCAAAGAGGCATTTTAGAACCCTTTAGCAAATTTGCTTTTAGTATCAGACCGACATTCTGGTATGTTTTATTATGTCAAATACTTAAAAGAGTATAGGACTTACACGATACATACCTGAGGTATTTCCCCTAGCGGGACACCGATTTTGCTTAAGACGCATTGTTAAGAATATTCACAATCAAAAATTCGCATTTTCACGTGAAGATGAGAGTAAACTTTACATTCTTGCAAGAACATACAATGGAGATAACTTTATTACCTTGTTCAACAAGTTGTGTGATGTGAAGCCAGGTATTTTGATATTTAAAACTACTACGAACTTTGTTTTTTAGATGTTGGACAATATTTGAAGGATATTAATTTTGAGCACTGGGTGACAAGTTTCATAAATCTTACTGGTGTGACCTCCTTTAATTGCTTAACTTCAAGTGCCGCGGAAAGCTGAAACCACTGGCTTGGGGAGGATCTGCGTAGTTCAGATCTTTGTACTGCTTGCTTTTAGTTTCTGTTTATTTTAATGGTATCATTCAACGACAAGTTTAAAAAATATGAAGCCCAACATGGTCGATTTACTGATGAAGTAAAGAAATCAATCCACGAACTTTCCGAGAAAGCTCGAAAGTGCAAGGTAATTTAGCTGCTAATTATTTGTTTGATTCGATAAAGGTTTATGTATGCGATTCAATACATTTTTGGTTATTCATGCCAAGTATTGTAAAAAGGATGCGTCCAAATCTTAAAAAACGTTGTGTCATCTACTGTCCTTAAGCGAAGTCGAGAATCGTATCTCGAGAGCCAAGACATGCATGAGGCCGTCAAATTCCTCAAAACATTGCAAGATGCTAAGACAAAGCTTAAAAAATCCAGCAAATTCAACGCGG
>JNBS01000629.1:0-11864 GCA_002081575.1 Thraustotheca clavata | reverse complement strand
GCATCAAAAACAAGCCTGAAGCCAATAAAAGAACTGCAAAAAATGTCCTGATCAAAGAATATGGACAAGAAATTGATGCGCTCCGAAGTCAACTTATGGCTGCACGTGCAAAAGATGGCATCTTTTTACCACCAGCTCAGTTCACTGAAATGCAAGAACGAATCGCAGGATTAGGCTCTCAATTGTGTGAGCTTGAAGATGAATTAGATCGAAAGACTACCCATATTTCTGAAGTTGAAGAAGCTCTGGAGTCTGCAAATAATGAAGTCAATGAGTTGGAAGTAAAGCTGCAGAATTGTCAAGTAGGCTTGATATCCATGATGGTGGTAATAATTATTGTAGACGGAGCTTGCAAGCACAAAAAATACTCTACAGGCAACAGAGACGGAATTATCCAACACAAAAAATACATTGTGTCTTACTGAAGCTTTACTAAAACAGTCCCAAGATAATGAAGCCGAACTCAGGCGACAAGCTGAAATTGCTACTGATTTGTATCGTCAACGGCTCTCGGATATTCAAACTCTCCAAAGAGCAGTGGGTATTTCAACTACACCCTTTATGCCATTGCTAATATTTCTTTAGCTCGTAAAGATGCTATGCTGCAATCAAACAATCAAACTTCACAGAAATATGCTGAGCTCGCGTCAACGAAGTGCTCGGAAATCGCGACTGCATTAACATCATTCAAAGATGAACAAACAGATCGCTATAGCGCTTTAAAAAATCATCTTACAACAGTTGCGTCCACTAATGATAAGGCTGTTGGAGATATGATGAATCAATTTAAATCAATTGAAAAAGACATCGCTTGTCTCGTAGAAGGCTATCTCGACAAGTACATATTCGAACATGAACAGCACGAAGTTCACCGTAATGATCAAATCTCAAAAATGGAGACGGAAGCTAAAAAGTTGGGCACCTCCATTTCTTCTCTTACGCCTTTGGTTGAAAAGCTATCCACCAAACTAACTGACCTTGTGTTGGCTAGTTTGGATTCGGTATGTAATTGTTGTTTAAGCATTTTCATGATGATGATTAGGCGAGCAAAATTACGTCGCAGGTTGAAAATGAATGCCAAGTAATGCAAGAGCAAATGGAAACTTACATATTGGCTCAAGATAAAATGTTGCTGAATCTTGAGGATCAACTAGCAAAATCATTAAATGAAGAATCCAAGAAGATTTCAAGTGATGCAACTCAACTTGTAAATGCGCTTCAGATTACAAAAGACTCGATGGCTGAACGGATAGCTGAAATACAAAGCTCGCTTAAACAGCAGCTCGATCAGTGCCTTGAATCAGTTGTGGCATCACTATCACATGAGTCTTCTGTTCTACAGGAACGAACGAACTCTACAAGCAAGCGTAACTTCAATTTTGACTTTGATGTCAATCTAACTCGTTGACGTAGGCTTAATCAATTTGTTGGATAACTCATCTAAAGATATCAAACAAGTGCAGACTGCTGCAAATGACACTCAAACTCGCATGAGTTGTCAGACTAACTCGACGAAGGACAGTATGAAAAACTATCTCGAGGTAATGAAATTACAAACGATGAAATTTATCCTGTAATAGATTGCAAAATCTGAATCGATTCAATTGAGAAATGCCATATCTGAACATGCAATCGCCGCTGGAGAATATCAGGCCAACGTAGTGTCAGACACAAAGTCCACTTTTACCAACTTGACATATTTGCTTGACGATCAAGCCAATAAACGATCTGAGCAATTGAATACCACTACACAGTGGATAGACAGTCAATTCACAGATCTACAACACAAGCAAGAAAAGTATGTCAATTTGACCAACGACTCTGCCAAATATATCAAAAATGAATGCTCTGAGCTGTCAAACAATGTACTATTACTTCACTCTGTAATCTGGTTTAACATCATTATTTAGGTGAAAGCCATAGCTTCATTAACTGAAGACCATACAACTTCCATGGCTCTTTATGTAAAAGATGAAAACAAAGCATCCTCTGATTTGATTGCATCGATTTCAATGGACCAGCCTACTGGCTCAACCCCTCGAAAACCATTATCGGATGCAAACTTTCCTACATTTAAAGTATCTACACCATTGCCTGAAGTTCAAAAGTCAGAAGCAACTAAAGCTATCAATCCTTTAGCTGATTTAGCTTCCCCAAGACGAAAGTCTGAATCCGTAAAGTCGGTCAATCCTTTAGCTGATTTAGCATCACCAAGACGCAAGTCAGAAGCAGTTAAAGCTGTCAATTCATTAGCTGAATTAGCATCGCCAAAGCGAAAGTTAGAAGACCCAAATGGTAGTCGATTACAACCTCCTAAAAAGTACTCGAAAACCAATGAGTCATAATCCAATATTCCTTTTGTTTATTGTTGCGGCAAGATATACTACTGTAAAAAGATATATATCGTTAAAAATGTCATGTTGATAATGATGTTGATATTGAAATTAAACTCATTTTTCGATATCTGCCAACACGATTGCATGAGTTCTAAAGAGCCATTTTCAGAGCAATGGGATTATTCTTCGTAATTTATTCAACAAGACTAAAAGCTTCAAGTATGTGTGCTAAGAAGCCAAGAAAATCAATCAATTGATGAAAATCTACTGTAAATACAGTAAAAAGCTACTCGACTTGATATAATCGACAAAGTAGATCGTTTATGAATTAAGGTTCTATCAAGATAGAAATTATCTTTTGATCGGCGGTGGTTTCGATAGATTGTTCAATGCAGAGAAAGCAAGGAGCTACTCGTTGTGAGAATGAGATAATATATATCATGTATGCAGACAAACTGAAGTTTCGAACGGAGGAAACGGAAAACTTCAGAATCAAGCTCGAGACATAAATCGAAAATACTCTCTGGAGAATGCTTTCTCACAAGGTTGAGAAGAGATCATTTAAGAAAGCTGTAGTGTTTGTAATTAATCGTGCGAGAGATGCCGCAGTTTAAAATAATGAACGTCGCAATAGAAGAATTATTCTGGTCTTGCATTGCTGATCTTTGCTTCATGAAACATGCCAAGCTTGTCTATCGCTATCTCTTTCTTAACGTGTGTTGCTACCCCTCGTTTTTACATCATAATTACTGAATTTTCAATTGTACTATATCATCTATCTAGGTGGTGGTTGGTTGTGTAGGACTTGTTTGTCTCTCATTTTCTACAAAAGCTAGTAATCTTAAATTGCTACTATAAACCTCGATTCTTCTTTACATTAAATCACTCCTACTATACAAACTATACGATCAGAATACATGATTGCAAAAACTTTCTACTCGACAGGATGGTGTCGATACTGGCACATATACATGCAATTCATCTATTAACTACGTATATCAAAGTAAATTTAGCCACATCGTCATCCAACAACCAAAAGCCAGTTGAGTTCGCTGCTCGTCTAATTGTTTCTAGACAGGAAGCAAGAGGTTTAAAAGGAGTAGCCAAGATTGTGGCGCTAGTGACGTTCGTGTAGCTTCAATCGCCCTCCACGTATGCTTTCCTAACTTTCTATGGAACCGATCATATTTGCACATTTCAAAATCATCCGTTCCTATCACTTACTTAATTCACTAACGACAGTGTAGCAGTTCAGTATGGATTCCAATTCAAAGTCCATATTTCCACCCAAATCACATTGTACAAAAAACTTAGGGACTACCCAAAGCCCCTTCTTTCCATCAAGTTGCCATTCAACGCTCTTTAGCCCTGCGACAGCAATAAACCACGTACCCAATGTATCTAATGAGCTCTTGGGTAATATGATGGGCATATCCATCCTCATGGCAAGGCCGACGACGCTATCCATTCATCACATCCTGCTACACGTCGTCTCATTCTCGTTACATTTTCATATTTTGATACCACGTGGTCGTCGTCAGCAATCAGTGGTCGTGGGACAGTGTGATTTTGTCCTTTGAGACATCTCATACAAGCAGACGGAATAACGGATTCGAAATCCTTGAACGCGATCGACAGGCGTTCTGTGCTTCTCGTTCATTTCTCAATATGCCAGCGTCGTTCCGCACCTCAAAGCGTCTAGGCTCAGACGAAACAGCGTTATTACTCAAGAGTTCACGTAAATGTCTTGCAAATTTGCTTGAGTTGTCTACACGTGAGGGATCAAGATACACATGGGACTTGGAATCGGATGAATCCAATGTATCAGTCTATCGTGTCCGTCGATCAAAGAAACCATCATCAAAATGGTCGAATGTTTTCTCGAAAACATCGCCAAATACACCAGAACCGATCATGTATTGTGCAGTGACACAAGTAAGTGGCACATTGGAAGAAGTGGTGGATATGTTTCATGGCAATATGAACGATTCGGTATGTTTTATCATCAGTCCATGCAATCTGATTAAGATGTCATGTAGGCAGAAATGAAAAACTTACATAAACAGCTACATCCACATTTACTCGATATGCAAGTTCTCAAGACATTGGAAGCACCTACCGAGTACAATCCCATGCATTCTGTTCAGTTGATTTGGCAGGCGTACAACATGTCCCCCTCGGCACTCTTTCGACCTCGTGATTTTTGTCTTTTGCAAGCACAAGATGAATTTGTTAGTAGTACTGGACGACGTGGTTGGGCTCGTAGTCTTCAATCGTTTTCTTCTCCTGCGTATCCCTCGCTCGAAGTCTCTCATGGTGGTTATGTGCGTGGCTCTATCTATGGCTCTGGCCATCTCTTTACAGAATCGGCTACCCCTGGTTGCATCGATGTTGTAGCTGTTATGTGCATGGATCCAAAGAGTAATATGCCTACATGGACTCAATGCATGAACATCAAACGTCATGTCAACAACTTGCACGTTCTCAACGACATTCTTCATGACCGTCGTATGAATGCCGAAGGCTTTCTTGGTGATCTCGACTTGGTACCAAAACAATCTGTAGCTTCTTGCTTTGTCTGTCGCAAGGCTTTCCACCTCCTTTCCCGCAAAATTCATTGCCGTAAATGTGGTGTTGTTGTGTGCTCCAAATGTACCCAAGAACGCAATGCGACTCTCGACAAACAAGGCCACACAAAGCTCGATGTGTGTATAGTGTGCTGTGACACAGCCAAATATCGTCCATCGACAAGTAGCAGTGAACGTGGCAGTGTGCAAAGCGGTATCAAAGCACGTTTTAGCAATCTACGTTCACCAGTCCAATCTCCATGTGGCTCATCCCCATCGAGTGGCACAATGTCAAGTCTATCATCTCAACGAAGTGACAATCGCTTCGCCAAGACACCTACAAGACCGTCTTCAGCACGGTCTCAACAGGCAACATACTTTGGGATGAACCCCAAACATGGCACACGAGCCGTCCTGGTTCATTAAATGCCATCTTTCAGTGTCGATCGAAGCCACTGCACAAAGCCACCACCAATTCTAGTATTTATTGTCGTCAGGGATCGAGAAGAAGCCTCCTACTACTGCACGTCGTCTTGCTTAGGTTTAGTACTTAATTCATTAAGATCATCATTTGATCATTTTCATTGCATCTCTACATAATTCTTCTATCGTCACACCACCTGTCGCAATGCATCAAAAATCTACTAGCGATGATAGTTGAATACAAATGACAAGATGTTTTTCTAAACATTTGATTGGTCCAATCACGACAAAATCCATCGATTTGATTGGTGCAATTAAACAACACTACGATTCTTATCATGTCGTCAAGTTGTAAAGTTGTCGTGTTTAAGCATGTCACTTTGATCTGATGAGCTGTTCGGGATTTGGTGCGATTGCGATTTTCGTGACGTTTTTAGCAGCATTAACATCGTTTGCTGCCTTGTTTACACCATTATGGATAGTAAATACTCGTGTCGATAGTTCTTACAATGGCATTGTATCAAATGCAAATACTGGCATTGGTATTTGGGCTTTATGTGTCAATGTTCAATTTAGCTCCGATATGACTTTAATTCACTTCTCGGAATCAACCAAAGACTATAATATTAAAGATTGTTATACTTATTATAATGCACTGGACCGAACAATTGTTCGATATGATGGACAATTGATTAAAGATTCATACTCGACAAGTATTTGTGCCCACTATGCAGCAGATTCCACTCGTGCATCTAAATCAATGGGAATTATGACCGGAATGACGCAAGGAAGTGTGTTTTCGTTTCTTCAAAAGACTTGTTCCATCACGGGGAAAAGCACCTTGGCCATGGGGATTGGGACAGCTGCATGCTTAATCTTGGCTTTCATCTTCCTTGTGGGAAGTGTGTGTTGTAGCCAAAGCAATCACAATTTCTTGTTTCATCTTGTTCGTGGCCTCGTATTCCTCTCGATGATATGTTCGTGTGTTTTGGGAATATTATTTTGTATCCAAACTCAAAGTTTGCGGTATGATCAAGCAATTTATGGAGCATCTCTCTATCTAAACTTTGGTGCTTTTGTATTGACTTTGGCTGCTGCGTATGCGATAGAAAAACATGGGTTCGTTGCCCCCATTGTACAGAAAAAAATCCTGTTAGCTTAATGTTGTCTTCAACTGGATAAGGAAGCTTGTAGCAGCTGAAGCAAACCCTTGAAGCTTTCGTCGCAAGTAGCATCAGGCCAGAGCGTCATCTCCATGTTAAAAAAGCATAAGCATTTACTGTAGTCTAAAATGGGTCACAGTATTATATTGATCGTGTCTACTGATGCAAGGCTACTTCAATTAGCATTTGATAACTTTGTCCTGATCAGTTTGTCCTGCCTATGGTCTCCTCATCCTACGGTAAATGGCTTCTCCTCATTATCCTTTGCGGCGTCTCCATGTGCTTGGGACAATAGGACTAGTGCGATTCTGGCGACGTGTTGAGTTTTTGTGCATTTACAGTATGTAGGAATATGTGGGAACAATGAAATGAGTAGCCTTGTAATTGTTAGCTACTGAGTTTCAATGCTGGTTGTCCCAGTGTTGACAACAAGCACTCTATAAACTATACTCCCAGAAAAAAGCATTTTTGTGTGATTTCTGGTCAGATTAAAATGGGAGATCATACCATATCGGCTTTGTTCTTGACAGAAATCTCGTTTTGTGCTTGAAGTGCTTTCTTCAAATCGGACTCTCGAATTGCTTTAAGATCTTTCTTTAAACTCAATTCATACCGTTCAATCACACAAACAGAAATACAAGCAAACACAGTGGCAATGATATCCAAATACAAGGCTACACTGTACACGGCACTATCACTTCCACGTGCAAGACGCATTTGACTAAATACGACAAAGCTCATGATGGCAGTGCATAAAATGCCAACATTAATCAAGTAGCGTGCACCTTTAGAACCCCCAATGCTCTTGCAACAACACGCACCAAAGAGTAAACTAAAGAAGCCAAGTGCATACAAACAAGTTGTTGCAATGTGTAAACCCAAAGTTGCTTTTCCTGTGGCTGAACATGTCTTCTTTAAAAACGTTTCCATTTTATCTGTGCTTAATCCCGTCATAATCCCCAAAGCACGCGATGCTCGATCATTATCTGCAGCAAAATGAGCACAAATACTTGTTTTATAATCATCTCGAACAAGACGACCATCATATCGGACAATTTTACATTCCGAAGGTGTAAAATATGCATAGCATTGGGTTGTATTGTAATTTGTCGCTGCATCATTAAACTTGACCAGCGTACGAACACTATCAAATTGTACATCAATGCACAAACCCCATGTACCAAAATGAGAATCAACACTTTTAACAATCCCAGCCCATGATGGATCGATTTGATCTGAACTAACCCACGATGGTACTACCAAAGAGAGTAGTCCTGTTGCCATTGTTATAAATGCAAACACAACTGATCCAATTGCTTTAAAAGAACAACGCCCCATGCTTCTTGTAAAGAAATACAATATGACGGCACAGACAGCGGCGCGATCCAAATCACAATTCGACAACGAAAATGCAATCTACGACAAAAGAATAAGTACGAACTTCGAGTATATTTAAAATTTGTATACTTTCATATTGGCTAAAAACACCCATCTATCCCAATCAAAATCTGAAACCGACAAATAAGAACTATGAATTATTAAGTTTGTATAAAAGTAAAAGTTTTCTTGTAAAGAATGCTAAGTATAATGTTATAGATGAAAAATAAAGAGTATTGATAAGGATGATATGATGATTAAGATTGACAACGTCATTGCAATTGATAAGTTTGTTGTTTTGTTGTTGTATTGTAAATATGATACGAACTTCGACATTTAATGTATTGATCAAATTGAAATTTGCACCATGGTTTCAGGATGGGGAGTGTCTGCTGTCGTTTGTTCGCTAATTGCATCGGCAATAAGCTTAATTGGAATGTTTACACCTCTTTGGGTCTTTAATGATGGTGTAGGAAGTGTACATAGTCAAACGGTTGCATCGTCTGAAACAGGTTGGGGTCTTGCAATGGTTTGTGTTGAAGCCAAGTTTAAACAGGGAACTACGGATGTAAGCGCTTTTGATACTAAAGAATGCTACACATATTATGGAAATCATGATTACACTTACATTGGACATACCTCAACTAGTTTCTTTAAGAGAAACTCAACCCAAGCAATATGCAACTTTTTTAAGAGCGATCGAGAAGTTGCTTCAAAAGAAATTGCTCTTATGACTGGTATTCGTGTTGCTGATACAACCAAATTTCTTGATTCAACTTGTGGCTCCACTGGTCAAGCATCTTTAGCAATGGCAATTTTGTTTTTTATCATGATGATCATTACATTCTTTGCAATGTTATTCTTGATTTTTTGCTGCAAGAAACATGCGTGGCTTGCAACTCTCTCACGTATCACTACAACGCTTGCAGCAGTGTTTTCTGTTGTTCTTGTCTTCACTGTTGCTGCCCAATTCAAATCTTTACGTGATGCTGGAGATGGTGTCAATGTAAGCTATCATTTCTGCTATTATGGAGAATGGATTGCATTTGTATTTGCTTTAATTGCTGAATGGTCCATTGAAAAACACGTCTTAAATCAAAAAGGACTTAAATCTGACATTATCTAGTTTAATTGGTGTAAATATGGCATTGTGCCAAAATATAACAATGTTTTGTTGGATTAAATATGGCGTTTGACAACAAATAATAAGCCTTAAAAGTGGCATTATGCCATTCTTAAAATGGTATATTTGGCTCCTTTGCCAAAGATAGCCACTTTTTATTTTAGAAACCAAGCAACTGATGGGAGTATCAAGCAGCGTAATGCGAGGCAATGGATCTGGTAGTAGAAATTATCCCCCGCCGCTGTATGGAGATCCAACGAATGGTAATCCTTCAGCTCCTCCTCTTGCGTACACACATGCACAAATGCAAGCATTGTACATGAGCCGTGGTCGAGTAGATATGGGGTTTATTCAATCGCAGATTGCAGGTGGGATGGCAGCACCAGAAATGCAAGAAACAACAACAGTTCGTAATGATGTGAATCTAAAGAAGCAATCGTTAAAATTGCGAACGCTAGAGGCAGGCGAATACACCCTTGAATTTATGTTTGATAGTGCAAAGCCATGCAATATTTTACTTTACTTCAATGCACTCGAGACCATCGATGACGGTGGAAATTCATCCATTTTAAATCAAAAACCAGAGCTCAATGTAAATTCTGAACCACTTGTAGTGTATCCTGCTGAATTGGGTCAAACATTTACAACTCCACCATTTGATCTATCTGCATGGTCATCTATAGAGTCTGCTCATCAACCAAACTCATCAACGTATCCTCTTATTATTGAAATTCAAGTTCATAATGATGGACCAACACAGCCTCAAAAACAAGCAACTTTTCTTACATTTCCCAAGCATGATAATACTTTTAAAGTGCAAGTTTTAAAACAAAAGGTTCAAGTACAAGGACAAACTTATGAATTACAAGAAATTTATGGCATGGATGGTTCTATTGCTGCTGCTCCTAAAAACTCAAGTGAGGCTGCAGAAGCTAAAATACAAGCAAGTGATGAAGTGGTTGATGGTGGAGAGTGTATTATTTGTCTCTCGGAACCAAGAAATACTACAATCCTACCATGCAGGCATATGTGCATCTGCCTTGAGTGCTCTGATGCTCTTAAGAAACCAGGCAGTACATGCCCTATTTGTCGAACCAAAGTAGAGTCATTACTGCAAATTCGTGTTACCTAAGCAACTATATATTGTATCTAACAAAAGTTGCCAAAAGATGCAACTAATAAACTAAGAGAAATAATATCGATCCTAAACATTTATAAGTATATGATCCTTTTCAAGAATATGTACCATGGTGTGAAGGGTTTTCTTCACTGGAGAATCACCTAAACTATAATATCTTGATGACGTTGTAGCTGTAGTTGTTGTGCTAGTGGGTCCATATTGTGATTGTTTAGTTGGAGAATAATCTTCAAACATAAAGTGTCTTTCTTTTACGTCAGTATAGCGTCTTCGAGGCGGTGTAGGTAGATCATTATTGTGACTATGAGGTGATGAGCTCGAGCCACAACGACTGCACACGGGGCTGTGGTCACTTCCACACAACGAATTGTTTGGCGATGAATAATTGCGAGTAAGCATATCAAGCCTAGATCAAATCAGTGTCTTTATCATAGTGTTTGGTGATACATTCGTTCTCTCTTCTTAAGCTCTTGTTCACGACGAGCTATGCTATCTTCAGCTTCTAAATATCACCGATGACATATTGTTCAATTTCTGCAACATACCTTTAACTTGGTTTTCTCGTACTAAAAGCAATGCTTCTTGACGACGTAAATCCTCTTCAATTTCTAGCAGTTCTTGCATTTTGGAAGCATAACTAATGACATAAATTAGCTAAACATCAATGGTATATTCATGTACGTGTTTTGAAGTTCCATTTCTGCCATCGACACACTGTGAGTTTGAACACGACGAGCAAGTTGAGGAATTCGTTCCAAATCCTCAATGCGAGGACGACGTGAACGCTACAATGGTTTAAATTTCATTATTGCAAGTATTTTATGACATACTTGACGATGCAGCATCCAACGAATGACTTGAAATAAATCCTCCGAGTATCGCTCTGGTATACGTGAAAACTTTCCAGCATTAATTTTCTTTGCTAGAGCAAGTTGGTTGGTAGCATCAAACGGCGGTCTAATGAATACATAAATCTAAACTTTAGATCATATTCTTACGAGAGTGTTGCCATTTCGTAAAGTAGACAGCCTAATGCCCAAATATCTGATCGCTCATCGTATGTCATTTCATTGACCATTTCCTATCGAGTATTGTAAGGGTGAGGAGGGCGATAGGACACAGTACTGGGCTCATATAATATGGTGTCCCAACATTTGTTTGAGCAAATTTGGATTCACTACTTAGCTCTTTAGCCAAGCCAAAATCCCCAAGCTTTGCATTATTCTAAACAGAATGAGTTTTCAATCTTTATCATGTTGATCTACCTGAGCATCAAGAAAGATATTTCCAGGTTTAATATCTCGATGAAGAATAGGTCGAACAGTATTTCCTTCACGATGGCGATGACATTCTTTTAATGCCAAGTAAATATGCGTAAATACTTGCCAAATAAAGCTTTCTTCAATATACGATCTATATCCATCCATTTTGAACAATGAAGATAGCATTAATGCCTACCCTTCACGCCGTTTACGTTTAATAAGTTGACTCAGATCGCCTCCTTCACAATATTCCATTACAATATAGATTTTTGTCGATTGTTTATCAATAACACGATCAAGGTATCGCACAATATGTGGATGGCGTAGTTCTCGAAGGATATTCACTTCGCTTACAATGAGTTGTTTTTCTTTCTCGCTCATATTGCCATAATCCACTTCTTTCCACACAAGTTCCTACACACAAATCAGCTCATTATCCAAGGGAATACAGTACCTTTTCATCATGCTTTCGACG
>JNBS01000628.1:0-19947 GCA_002081575.1 Thraustotheca clavata | reverse complement strand
TTTCGTTGCGGTCTCTTTGTCGTGCGCGTATATTCCGTTGTGGTCGTGATGAATGCGTTGCTGTCAGTGGTTCGTCTCGAAGGTTTGTCCGAGATGGTGTACGTTGTGTCAACCCTGTTCGTGTTGTTCTGTCTGGAGTTGGTTGTGTTGTTGAAGTACTTGGCGATGTGACGTCGTCGTCGCTGTCCGATTCGTCATCGTTGCTGGTTGCTTCATGAGTGTGGGTTTTATTGCCATGTTCATTCGCGAATTGGTTTTCGTGGAACTTCACGTTCACTCCAGTGGTGCCTCTGATAGCTCCAAGTGGTGTGACTTGCCTTTGTTCACAGCTTCTGCCCGCCACTTTTTGGCCAAGCCTGAGTGGTGGAGCATTGAGAGGGCCATCTCGTTGACGGTCCTGGTCCTGTGAGATCTCTCAGTGACGCCATTTTGCCACTGTTGGCCAGCGATCGATCTTTCGTGGATAATGCCCTTAGTGGATAGCAAATCCCTGAAGTCAGTACTCATGTACTCTGGGCCATTATCTGTGCGAAGGATCTTCACTTTTCGGCCAGTTTGGCGTTGTGACCAGGCAACACTTGCTTGAAGTTTTCTGCTTGTGTGGCACTATCCATCGTTTTAGTAAATTTGACAATTTTGTAACCTGAAGCGATGTCAACATAAATTGTGTAGTATTTGTGACCACCGACGGAGCATGTTCTTGTTGGTCCTTTGGTATCCGACGACCAGCATTGCCCTGGGAGAAAGTTTCGTTCGTGTGTCTTTGGTCTTGGTAGCTGTGCGATTTTCCATCTATTGCACCCATCGCAGGCCTTGTCAAGGTCACCGAGGTTAGTTGGGATCCCAAGTCCAAGATTTGCATTGTATTTCAGTGCAGTGACTGGTAGATGACCAACACGGTTGTGCAATAAGAGTGACATTTCACTTGTAGAGTGTCGAGTATTATTTGCCGATTCGTCTTGTTTAGTGGCGGTACCATCGAGAATGAAGAGCTTGCAGTTAGTGTCAAGGGTAGCAGTGGCGATAGTCATGCCATTGTGTTTGGTGGTGCAGTTGTCTCTTGTATATTCCTCGCTTGTGCCTTCTAGTCGCTTTGTCATTGTTGGTATGGATACAAATGTGGCAAGCATGTTCGGTATGTACAATGAGTTAGTCAGGGTAATTACCGTTCCTTGTTCTGTAGTGATCTTGATTTTGCCTATGTGCGTTGCAGTGACTGTCTTACCGTTGGCTACAGTCACATTGCGGTAGCATGTTTTTTGTCGCGAAGCAATTCAAGGTATCCTGTCATGTGCGATGTAGCACCAGAGTCAAGTATAGTTTATGGTTGGTGCTGGTAGCTGTCAGTGTCATCAGAAGAAGTGAAGAGGTATCTTCGTTCTGGGCGTTGGCCGAGTTTGTAGATGATTGTTCTCGTGCTTTCTTTCTGCATTATGCCTCGGTATGTCCTGGGATTTACCGATAATTGCTCTTTGGCTTGCGTCTGTGCTTTGTTGGTTTACGTTTTCCTGATGGGCCCATAGTGCTCTGTCGTTAGGGTTGTGACCTTGTGGGTTTTTGATAACACCAGCTATGACTGCTTGTCGGTATTCTTCCTCAATGAAGGTCAATGCGTAGAAGAATGTTTTATCCACTTCCAGTAAGGCATGTATGCGATGCATTATGTTTCTGAGTGACCATGGCGTAAGGCCCATCAATTTAGTGATTGTGACCATATTGCCTACTTTAACCCCACATCCGTGAAGTTTTCGGCGAAGAGCTTTGAATCGTGATAAGAATTGTGTCAAAGATTCTGTCTTGGCGTCCCACTGGATACGACCATATTTAGCTAAGAGAATAACTTGTGATGCATTTGTTTGCTATTGGTGGTGATCACGGAGTGCGTTGAAGGCAGAGTGAACGCTTGTTTGGTCTTCGACATACTGGTACTGGTCCGGGCCAATTTTGTCGAAGAGGATCCCGAGTGCTTTCTCTTCTTTAGTGGCTTCTTCGTTAGTGGCTGTAATTCTTGGTGGCTTATCGAGTATTGATCGTAATCCCTTGGCCATCAATCGACCTTTAAATTATGGTCGCCACTCATCCCAATTTGTGTTGTTGAGGATCGGGTGTTGGTAGTTTGAAGATATCACTCGTATTGGGTTTATAACCTGTTGAAGTGTACGATGGTTGAGGCCTACTTGAGTCGAGTAGAGATGTCTTAAACAAAGCAAATGAAGAAGTGATTTATTTAATGCAATTACTTTCATGTATATGTATGGTCACTGGCGCTTCAATCCTGTTGTTGTCTTTGTCTTTGTCCGCCCAGGTTAATGGCTGATCTCGTTTGTCTCTTGCAATTACTTCAGCACAAACTCCACTGACCCAATGGGTAAGGTATTGTAACAATAGTGGTGGGATGTACTACAATATCTCTCATCGACTGCAGAACCCTGTGTAAATATAGCTAATTTCTGTGCATGGGGTGTGGAAATAATTCAATATATTATGTTCATGAATTGGGAATAGTTTGTGTAGCGTTCTGGAGCAGAGTAGATCAAACATTTAATCGTATTATAGTGGTTAGCTATAAGATAAGAGGAAAAGTCCAGATTATCTTTGATATCTATAGCTAACTCTTACATAAATGATTAAGATATTTAATTCAATTTCCTACATGCGGGGCTATTTGTAGTGCAGATATCATGCATGATACATGAGTTTTCACTTAAGCATATACTTTTTTAACTAACAACAGCACGAAATGTGCTCCTCATGTTAGAATGTCACCCTAGATCATAGCCAGATTAGTCATTGAATGTCGTTTTCATGTACGAACTATAGCATAGTATTATGTGATGCACTACTATATAATGCTCCAAGGTAAAACATTGTTTTCTTACTTTGTCAGGATCGACAATCACAAATTGCCTTATCGTCATTGGCGACAGCATATAACGTAAAAACTTTATATGTAGAACTATTGCAATTAAGCATCCAAGCACCACCTACACGGCAAAACATGATGAAATTCAGTTCTTCTCATATTCTAACTACTAAAAGGATGGAAACAACTCATTGATGAAAAGAAAGTTGTTAACTCCAATGTACTAAGAAGTTCAAACGAGGCAAAAAATGATCAAACCAATACTAGCAGTGACCAAAATATTAATTTCGACGAAGATGGAAGCTGCAACTAAGTCAATTTTCGGCCTAGAACACATTCAACAACATGCCGAAATTCAGTTTAAATCAATCACCAATAACGCAAGAAAATGCTAAGCGTCTATTAAATGACATTCTTGGTGATAACCAAAACTCGATGACCAAAATCAAGCTTAAAGAAATAGTTATATTTGCTCGCATACTTGCTGCGTCGAATTTCAATATGCTGCTGATCTTTTCAAAATTGAGCTCGCAAAGTTGTTGAAGTACTTGACCATTGCGAAGCGTCAGAAGAACCAACTAATTCAAGCAAATCTTTACTCCATTAGGTTTTTGAAGCACTAATACGACAATAGGTCCACTAAATGCAGTTTTTATCAAGAGATGATACATGAAATCTACCTGGATAGTGTGTTAAGAGCATCTTGTGGCAATTCTGCTTCAGTATTCAAGTCTCCTTGATGACGAGGGGTCTTGTCTCGAGGTGAAGCAACTTTATTACGAGGAGCTTTATCTCGTGGATTGAATTGCTTGGATGTAGTATCTCTTGGAGTTGTCGAATTGCGATCCGTTCGCTACGTATGAGTTTGATTTAGTATAAGAGCAGACATATATATCCACTTTGGTTTCCGTGTCTCGAAAGTTTAGTTTTTCATGGTAATAAATGGCTGCTTTTTGCAGTTAAATTCAAGAGAGTTTGTTCAAGAATACGATATCCTGCATCATAAAGCTTTTGTCTAATGAGTTCATCCTTGGCAAGAGCCTCTCGTTGAATCACAAAGACACTCTTTTCCATGTTGTTGTCCGTCATCATAAACCGTTTTCAGATTACAAAATACCTTTTAGATTACTTCTGCTATTACCTGAACAACTTGACTGTAGACACCAACTCGAGTAGCACGAGCTAGCTGAGTTGCGGTAGCATCTCTCTCTGTTTGTTCGCCAGGTTTTGCTTCACGTAGTTTCTTGAGCTTTTGACGGAGTTTAGCACGAATCCAGCCTTGAATTTGGACGATAGTAACAAGCCACTTTTGAAATTGAACTGTTCGAATTGACTTGAGAATAAAAAAGCTACGACGTAAGGACTCTTCTTCATACGAAATGACACCACCGAGTGCCAGCACTGCAATTGTATAAAACGAGTATTCGAGCCACACTTCCATGCTTAAATAGTACCAAGAACTAGTAACGAATGCAATTACTGCAATAGCAGTAGTGCTTGTAGCATGTACAAAGCGAACACGAAAACCTGATCGATGTACAAACAACAGAGCGTTGAGCAATCCCATAAAGTACAAATCTGTCAAGCTGCGGGTAGTGCTATCGTCATACACGACAAGCACAAGTGCAGCCATAGCACCAATATGAAGCATTACAACAAAACCAGCAAGCATTTGAGCATATCGAACGTAGCCACCTTTATCATTCAAAAGAATGATGTCCGTAAAACGACGAGCAATATAAGCTCGAAATGAAAGTGGTTTATCTTCATCTTGGATATCAATTGTGCAATCTTCATCTGTAGATGTGACTTGAGAGGCAAACCAATGACTTAAAATATAAATTGCACACGACATGATGATGTACCCAGGTACAACAACAGCAAATCTTGTAATCCATGCCACATTTTGGAGGTTGGATGGAAGTAGTTTAGCATCTTGAAATGCTAAGAAACATTGCGATATTAATACACTGATGAGAGCATAGCGAATAGTTGAAAATACTCCTCGATGCAATCGAGGATTGTGAATGTTCTCAAATGGAAAGGGGTCTATCAAATACCAAAAGCGATAAAATGAGGCTTCAACAAGAGGATGGCGAAAACTGAGAGTTCCTCGATGCAAAAGAGTACGTTTGGAGTATTGGGATGGATTTTGTGCGCAAATATCACCATCCACCAGGCCTGTGAATGGAAGTTGTAGAGCATAATTACGTCGTCGTAGTAATTCCTAATACGTTTAATGAGTATTGATTAATGGTACATACAAACTTGGCGATAATGGGACACCACACCACCAAAAACGCGAATAGAGTAATTGAATACTTGATACATAATATCACGGCCCGAATCAACTCCATCCAAATAAGCAGCAGCTAAAAGTTGGACTACCATGTACAAAATGAGGATGCTCACACCCAGTGAACAACTAGTCACAAATCGCATCCGAGTAATCCCAAAGATGGGTACAAATAGCAACATTAAAGGCAAAATTGGTCCATGTTCACTACGAATAGGTTTGTTTGCAATCATTACAGAAGCAACAGTAAAGAAGACAATACAAGTAATGCGTTCCAATGCAAGATGTGATGTAGGAATAAATGTCAATAGAAATCCAAGTAATAATACTGGTAAGGCAATGCCACCATTTAGTATCAAAAGTATTGTAGTATTCTCTTGATACAATCCTTCAACAAAGTAATCACGACATATCAATCCAGCATATAACAAGAAACCAAACAGAAAAACGGCACGAATACGATTCAACGATGCTTCTTGTGTTTCAAGAGTGTATTCTTCTTCATACGGTGATATAAATTGCAGCATACTTAGATCCATGTGCGTTTGTGATTGAATTTGAGCAAATTGTCGCTCTTCATATCGTTTCTTTTCATAATCCCGCACAAGATCTACTTGGAATCAGTCCTAGAGTCTTTGTAAATCTACCTTTTAGCGTTGAATCTTTCGGCGGTGGTGCATTAGCAGACATTATCCACTCGTTCACTTGCGTCCCCTCTGCCATTTTACAATCTTTTGTTCCAAGTTATGAACAATCACAAAATAGTCTTATACTTAAATAGTCTTATTCATTATTAGTGTAAAATAGTAAAATAATGTTGTAAATATTTCATATAGAGCAGAATCAGCTACATCTATTCTATGCTAAAGAGTCCTTTTTCGTATTGACAAAGCTCTAGTTGTACTATCAAATACAATAAACTCTCTGCTTGTAAAGCTCTTAAGAGATATTGTCGTTCGTTTCTATGTAACGAATTTCTCGTATCTATCTCAATGCAATGAGACTTGATACTTGGGGAGATCGCAAGCTTGTACTAAATCAACGCGATGGGAACGTAGCAGCAAACACGTGGATTGATAGTATGTTTATCATCGTAGCTAATGTCGTTGGTGTGGGTGTTCTTGGGTTAGCCCACGCGTTTGCTAAATTAGGCTGGTTGTACGTGAAAATCTAATCTTTTCTGCTAATAATGTGCTAGTTGGGGATCACTTACGCTTGGAATCACGCTTGGAGGCTCTTTATACAGTGGAATTCTTATGACTCGAATGAAATGCAAAGTACCAAAGGCTCTTGTCTATGCTGATTTGGGCTACGAAGGTTTGATAACGTGTTGATGGGTTGCTTATACTACTTGTGTTAGCGTATGGCAACCTTGGGAAAGCTTTCATTACACTCTTTGGTTATACATATATGTCTGGAATCTGTGTAAGAAAGGATTGTTGTTATGGATCATCTCATGCATATTAGCTTTCTTTTCAATTAACTGCAGCTCTCTTTCTCAAAGAAATGACAAATGGATTATGTTTCTTTTACTGCGCTATTATGATATGTGCTATTGTCTTGCCTTTAGCTCAATATCGTAACTTTGCAGAGATGACTTTGATTGCAGTTGTTGGTGCACTCTCCATCATCTTTCCTGCTCTTCTTATCGTGAGTACGTACAGTATTATTGATACTTGATTGATTATGGTGTTCATATCTAGTCGAAGTAGCATGGAATGGTCGATTTCAACCTGTCGAGACTGAGTGGTTTGCAGATTCCGATTTTGAAGCTGCTACTGTAGCTTGCATGGATGTGGTATTTGCCATGTGCCTATCATGAATCCTTCAATGATACTTAGAACTATGTAGGGCTGGGCATGTTTTCTTCATTGAAATCATGTCGGAAATGAAAGATCCTCATGAATTTCGTCGATCTGTCCATGGAGCCATCACGTTTCTATCGATAGTGTACATTGTCATCTCTTTTGTCGGGTACTATTACATGGGTTCTGCAGTATTGAATCCCATCACACACAACCTTACTAATATTGCCATTCGACGGTAAGGATCCTTCATAAAGCTCCATTAACCCAATCTAGATGGTGTTGCTTATTTGTTCTATGTCATATTATCGTAGCATACGTCATGGCAGTCATGGTTCTTGCTCGTGGTATTGAACAAGTGCTTTTTCATCGTCCTCATGAAGATAGCAAACATGCTTCATTTTCCAGTCGTCTTTCCTGGCTCATGCTTACCTCTACCATTATCTTTATCGGCTTTCTCGTCTCTAATGTCTTGCCCTTTGTCAACGATCTCTTGGGATTTATCGGTGCAATGAGTGGTGTCACGACTACATTTGTCATTCCATTTCTTCTCGCTCCCGTCCTCCTTAAAGACGAACTCTCTCAAGTCCACATTCATGTCTTATATGGTATCGCAATTACAAGCTGCATCATCGCTATCACGGGCATCGTCTCTTCTGTCCATCGTATGTCTTCATCATACGAGTCCCGTTCCCCATTTTCATGTTAAAAATGCTACATTATCATCTTCTTAATCCAATTCGTCGTTCTCTTTCTTCTTTAGCTTGCATCACAAACAATTCTCTTTCTCTCTTAACATCTCCCTTCACTCTTTCTTCTCTCATTCTCTTCATTTCACGACGATAATCTTCATATTCGTCAGCTAATTCTTCCTTCACATCCAATCTTGTTGGTTCACGACGTAACATAATTTTAAATAAGAATCTATCATCCGGATAAAGTGGATTTTTACCGTCGCGCAAACACGCACATTTTCTTGAGGTTTTGGTTCAGTGCACCCTCTTTTGATTGGCGGAAAAACGTGTGGGATTGACGCGATATTATCCAATCACAAACGTTGTAGCCTGGCTAAACAGGCGTTTGGAGTGACTCGAGGAATTCGCCTGAAAATAAATACACGGACGAAGGGATTGGTTCAACATGCAGATGGAGGAGCGGAAGGCAACAACGCCCCCAGCGTATTATCAGTACCAGCAATTGCAGCGAAGACAGACGTGTCCTATCTGTGGCTCTCAGACGGTGCCACCGAATGTCGTTTTAGAGCCATGTCAGCATCAATTTCATCTTCATTGTGTCGATGGGTATGTCCAAAATGAAAAATCATGTCCAGTGTGTCGTGCACCGATTCAACGTGTGAATCGAAGCTTTATTGCTGGACAACAACATGAATATATGCATGCACCATCGCCTAGTCAAAGTCAAATGCATCGACAACAACAATACAACCCACAAATTCAACAATCCAATTATCCAAGTGCAAGTGTGTATGAATTACCACCTGAAGTGTTCTTGGATACATCGTATGAACAACAAGGAGGGATGGCACCTGGAAAAATGAGAAAAGGAAAATGGACTGCAGAAGAAGCACAGTATTGTGATCGATTGATCGAAGAATTTAAACTTGGCAACTTACCACTTGCGGAAGGAACGACGCTAAGAACTTTTTTATCGAAATTACTCAATTGTGATCCAATGCGGATATCGAAAAAGTATACGGGAAATCAATGTATTGGCAAGGTATTTATCTTATTAGTTTGGAATGCTTATTATGATCATTTAGATCATATTTCGTAAAAAAGCTAAAGAACCAACAAAAGAAGAAGTAGAGACAACAAGAAAACAATTAGCAGATCTTGAACGAGTGTATCTGGAACGAGAACGCATGAATCAACAACGAAGAGAAAAAAGACTTGAAACAGAGCTTACAAGGGACAGAGGAAGACTATTAGCTTCTCGTCACATGTACCATGGTATGCCTGGTCAAGCTCAACCACCTCCTACAATGATGAATGATCCACGTCAAGTTCCACCACCAGGAGCATCATATCACCACTCTCATCAACCACCACATACAATGCAGCATCATGCTCAAATGCAACACATGCAACAATCGTATCATGATATTGAGGTGAAACAACAACAACAAATGCAACAACAACAGCAGCAATCCATGCAACAAAGACAACCAAGTCCACCTGTACAAACGAATGCCCCACAAACCCAAGTACAAAAACAACAAAATCCATCGCCCCCTCAAGCACCCATCAAGAACGAACAACCACCTGCAGAAGTTAAAAGTGAAACAATAGAGAACAAGACAAACGAAGAAAGTAGAGGTGATCCAATGCTTCGCGTGTCATCTATCGACAGCTTTTCATCAATTTTTCCACGTATTGCTTCTCTCGATTGTTTTCAAGGTCTACAATCAATTTCAAGAAATCCATCGTCCATGTCACTTCATGACTCATCCAACATGTTTCGTTCCCCATCGCTCGAGTGTTTTAATGGCATCCCTCGTGTCAATTCACTTGAGCAATTTTCCAACTTTATTGCAAGCATGCCTCCTCATGAAGTCAAGAAAGAATCGGACAACAATTTTAACGATGGAAAAAACCAAGGCTCATCGCCACCTACTCTACCCAAAGCAACAAGCTCCAAACCACCAATGTCTGGTCCTGGAATTGCACGAGCAGCTTCTTCGGACAAATTACATCAAATGACAACACTACCCCGTGTGCCTTCGCTTGACAAAGCTTTAGATAAAATCCCACGTGTGACTTCAATGGATCGACTACAAGGTGGTGGTATTCCACGCGTTCCATCTCTTGGCAATGGTTTATCTAGGATTGCATCAACGGAAGCGTTTCTTCATCAAATTCCATCACTATCAAACCTGAGTGGTTTAATGCCTTCTTTTGGTTCATTTGACAAACTAAGCTCACTTTCCAAGGAAAAACATCAACAACTTGCAATTCCTCGCAATTCATCTTTGGAAGATATTTTGTCTCTTGTAGCATCTGCTGACAATGAGAATCGACCAGATTTAAAATCGCTTAAACGTAAAGCTGAAGATGGAATTACTACCAGTGGAATTCACAACAAAAACAAAAGTAGTGAACCATTGGCGTCCACATTGAGTTCGTCAAGCAGCAGTATATTACCTGAAAAGAAGCAACGTTTGTAAAGAAGAGACCCGTGTTAGTCGTAGTATTACCAAGAAATGCCTTTTATTAACTTTTGTCTTGTTCAGATATGCTCCAAACACTCTGTCCAGTTGTTGTATTGTAATAATACGTTGCACCATCTTCACTCAAGCACTCTGTCCATGGATTCTCGTCCATTTCCACGGTATTTTCTGTATATGAAGGCATTTCCCATGACGATTCACCCGTAGAGCTATTGTAGTAATAGAATTTACCACTTGATGCATCAGGAATGAGCTCCCATCCACTCGGTGGGTCTTGTAGTACTGGTGTTTCCCATTGTGTTTGACCTGTGACTGAATTCTCATAATAAAATGTTGTCTTGTCCACATACACACGCTTCCAATTGCTATAGAGCTCTGGGTGCAATTGCTGTCTTCTCTTTTTACGTTCATCTGCTTTTAATCGTTTACGTTGATCTAGTTTTTCATTGAGTTGATCATCTTTAGCTTTTTCATCATGTTCATGCCATGTTTGTCGACATTGAGTTTCTTCTACATGCATACACCGTAGTTCTCTAGCAATATTCTTGGCTTCAAGTGCTTTTTGTAGTTCACATTGTTCCCAAAGGTACTTTCGATGTAATCGAGCTCTGTTATCTTCAGCTCGCATTGATTTTTCTTCCATTTGAATCGATTTTGCTTCACGAATTTGTTGTCGTAAAAGATTAATGCGAGCTTCTTCTACTTCTGCAGGATTTATAGCTTCTTTCTTCTTTACTATCCAAAGAGATACATCATGCTTAGCCATTTCCACTCTTTCTAGTGCTTCTTGCTTTTCATGTAGAATTTTTTCAACTTGCAATGCATTATTTAATTCTCTTTGAGCACGCCAAGCAGCTAATTCTCGACGCTTTTCTTCTAGTCGAATACGTCGTTCTTGCTCTGATTCCTTTGGTTTATCATGCAGGATCATGAGTGCATTTTCACGCTCACAAGCAGCTTTTATAGCCATTTCCAGTTCGAAAGCTTGTTTTTTAGCTGCTTCCAATGCCAGTTGATGCTCTTTTTCTATGCGAATCTTGTCTTCTCGTTGAGCTTTTGTAGGTTGATTAGCTATCCATGCACGAAAATCTTCAGATGCATCAAGTCCTTTACGAAGAAGCAGAAAACTTTGTACGAGAGATTGAGAAACATCCTCTGCATGTTTGACCATTATAATGACATAGTTTTCTTCACAGCGTGGACATATACATACTTTTGGCATTGGAATTGGTGCTTTAACTGCATCTAGACGTACTTGGAGTGGTGCAATCGATTGTTTTCCTGGAGATTTTGACTTTAAAGCTATTTTATCGTGTATTGGACTTGGTAAAGGTGTTGGAGGCTTTTGTAGCTGTTGAATGATCAATTCTGATCGAGTGAAGAGTTGGTAAGTTGGGTCTTTTAGCAATCTTTTGAACTTGGTTTCTTCTTTAGTTGAATTAATCATTTTACTAGCCAAACTACGAAGCAGAGATTGTTCACGATGTATTTTATGTAATTCTTCCTAATTGTTTGATTAAGGCATGGTTCTATAGCAAAGTTTACTTGAGAAAAGTAAGAGAGACCTGATCGAGCCATTGAAGCAGCATGCTTTATCGATAGAACCGTACAGATACCAAAATCGCGGGGACTTTGTGTCACAAAGGAATAAATATTGTCATTAGCAATTCTGTCAATGCTTCTTTCGTAGTTTATTGCATTAGAGTTCAAATTGTCGTTGGTGTTTGGTATTTCTTGCTTTGTATTGCTTTCACCAAAATCTTGGGGTAAGGTAGATGCTAATGACAAAGCTTGGATGACACCATCATCTAAAAGCCTTCGTCGTTCAATGCTGTTTGCTTTTGATAGTACTTTCATAGTCAAAACTACAAGAATTCGAACAGCCAAATGATATTGGTACAAAGTGCTTTGAGCTACAATTCTTGCAAGTTTATCATGAACATTTCTTGGTGATTCAGTGCATGGAGCTACAGGTTGTTGAGGCTCGATAATAAGGCATTCATCTACTTCAGTTTGAGGTAGTGAAATTGATTCCAAGATATAGAGCATCGATGCCGGACCAAGGGGAATTAAATAGTCAAGTTGCCTAAGGTTGGTTAACTCTATCACTAAACTCTCAACACAATATCTCATAGCATCCACAGCTATCAATGGATTTAATTCATGGCAAAGGGGTGATAGTGATACAACAGGGGATGCTTGCAGCACTAAGGGATGTTGTATATATAATATTTCCTCGACAAGAGCTGGTACAAGTCCTTCCAAAATAAGCATTGGGGCAAAGTTTGTATTGCAACTCAAGTAAAACAAAAGCAGTAGTGTTGCTGTTTTAATTTGTTTCGGTACGATTCGCTTTGATGTTTGTTTGAGCAAATTTACCAAATAAATAGTCCAAGCATGCCAAACAGATCCACCATTTTCAAGATTTTCAATACTATCCGCCACCGAAGGATAAGGATTGTCTGCATATAGTTTCTGTATAGGAATACACAATGCACGTAATATACGACATATTTCACTTTGATCGAATGCGTCTCCGTGTTCGATGGATTCTAATCGCTTAACTCTGGCCATAACTAAGTTATAGTTTAAAAATGGTTTGGAGTTCGTTAAACAAAATTATAGTAAAATTCTATTTTGCGATGAAATTTAAGCGTGGCTTTTGTCCATCATCCATGAAATGACTTTCACAGAAAGACCAAGATACAATAGCAGAGTATTCAATTGGCCATTTAGGGATTTTGCACGTCAATACTCCACTAGAATAAACTTATGTCAGTTTAAACTAAAGTAAATACTTACTCAATGACCCGTCCAGGAACTTTGACTTCAAAATCAATATCTGGTGCTGCAAAACGTACTTCAATTGATCCTGTTTCAATAAAGTTTTTGCCATAAATTTGCATTGTGCCTCCTCCTGAAAGAGGACTACTCGATGGAACAAGTGTAGTAAATACTGGTGGCTCAAACATTCGAACTTGAGAATCAACATCACTACAATTTATTCAATCCCAATATGAATTGATTATACGTACTTTGATATGCAATCACCATGGCCATTCCAATGACCACTAAATTGCTGAGCATTTAGTGATACCAACACATTGCATAGACCTAAATTTCAATATAGGTTGAGATAGGCTAATTGATACCTGGGATAAATGACGGTGATGTACACACAATTGAAGCTCCGACTACACGGCCATCAATGTATCTAGTTGTTTTTCCAGAAGAAAAAGCAACTTGAATTCGATCTCCATAGTTATGTAGAGCATCACCATGTAATACAACATCAACTCCACCGAGAGTACTTACATAGGCTGGAGTGACAAAGTAGATTTTTGGTTCGCGATAATAAAGAAATGAGCTACCATATCCTTGAAAATATTCATTTGTAGACAATTGAAAGCGCTTAGTTTCGGTGTGAAAGTCTACACCATTTAAAGTAATCTACGAGCAACTTAAAAAATATTGTAGCGAAAAAGTACCTCTACAATAACCAAAGCATAATCCTTATCAGCATCTTCACTAATTATCCATGGTGGTGTAGTACATTGTAGAGAATAAAGTGATTGATGTTGCTTTGTAGCAGGTGCATCCTTGACAAGAAATGTTTTGGGACATCGAAAGCGAACACGAGTAAACAACGTGCACGGCAAAAGATTCCATAGCTCAATTGATAGATAAGTACCTCCAGTGACAGGGCCTAGTACTATTAATTTTATTCACAATTGCATTGACTCACCACTGGTAACATAGTACGATTTGAGCTGTGGTGGGGCATAGTACATGAAAGGCTTTTTGGGTGTCATGGGAAAAAACAGTTCACCGTCAAGGCTTAGCTCGAGTGCAATGGCTTCTGTTTGACTAAATCTATGCAGTGATAAATATCGTTAACCACCTTGATTATTGCACTGGAAAGACTCGACAGCAGTATTTTTTGGTGTCCTGCATTGAATATATTTTCGACAATTGCTTATACTCCCATTTACAGTGGCAAGACAAGCATCATTCAAAATGAACCGCACCCGAATCAATCCATGATCCTCGAAATCAGTATCTTCTAAAGCAACAAGAAGATGATCTTCATCAGCTCTTGGATGAGTGAACTACAATGAACCTATTGTAAATATTTTTTATGGATGCATACCACAATACGTAGATTGAGCTCTGTATTTCCACGAGAAATGCCATATTCAGGTGAGACGAATTCACAAGATGGTTTATGATAAACAAATAGATGTGGTGATTCAAATGTGGTGTAGTGAACTCCATCGTTGGTCGAGACAGCCAAGTTATAGTACCCAGCTTCAGTGAATTTCGGTGTTACGACATTTACATATTCATTGCCGACATTGACGACTACCTGAGTTTATCAACGCATTTAACAAGGTACTTTATACATACTGTGTAATCATGGGATTGATTTGTTTGATGAAGTTGACTAAAGCGTACAATTGCAGATTTACATTCCCAATTTGCAATGGATAGTTTTAAACTTGTTTCAGCAGCATAATAACATATTGGAGATGAAATTGCTAGTAATTGTGCTTGTGTATAGATTGTAAATGTATTGTGTTGTGCCCATGATGACCATAAAGATAAAGTTTTCTCTATTTCTTGTTGATATTCAATACCATTCCAAGATGGTTCAATTGTATATTTACCAATACAAAGTTCATTTGGTAAATCCACATAAATACTCAATGGAATTGTATCATTTTCAATTCCTTTAAGAATCCATTCATAATTTGTATTTAATTGTCGAATTCGCAATGTAATGGGCAATGTTTTAACTAATCGATCTAATAGTATTTTTTGCACTTCTGTCATCTCTAACTGAGGACTGAAAGAGATACTTAATTGCATTTGTAATCGTCCGCAACATTTGACTGCAGCAAAACTATTGGGATTAATATCAAATATGTGCAGAGGTTGATAGTATTGAAAGTTTTGCGCACACATAACAAACTCGCTATCCTCAAGTTTCACATACACATTTACAATTCCCCTATACAATCCCATGAGAAGAGATTATTTATAATATGATTTTTGAACCACGTGTCTACATTCGTACTCAATACTTCTTCTGAATATTTTGGTGCAATACATAGAATTTTTTTTGAATTCACTATTTTAGCTGAACACTGTGCAATTATTTTGCCACTCTTTTGTACAACAAAGCGAACACAAGCTTCACATTCACGTCGTGTAGTTCGTAAATTTACTTTTGAAGTTCTTCTTTCAGCATGAAAATGGCCACCAAACCTTGTGCCATAAATTTCAATATTTGTACCTCCATACATTGTTCCAATACAAGGACTCATTGATTCAGTTTGAAAACTCACGCGTGCAGCACTCGTGCGTCTTGGCTGGTATAGAGTCTCATCGTCCTCATTCGTACCGTGCCTCCTCATAAATTCGCACAAATAAAACGTCCAACTGGTGTTCTTTTCTCATATTGAACGATTCGTTTACAAGGCTTTATGCTTCAATCAGTGCACTGTAAGGCTTGGTCATAAGGTTAAGGGAATTGGTGGAAATTTTGCACGCATGTAATGTAAGGAGTTGGGTTCAGTCGTTCATAGATGGTTTGTATGTATAAAATATTAGAGACTACTTACAGCAGTGTGTAAGGGAAGTAGTATTGAGTTTAAGAGGGAACTGATGATATATAGTGGAGCAGTGGCAAGCGCGTGTTACACAGATTTGCTTGTTGTCGCGGCAACGATTTCCGATGTCCAAGGCAATCAGCGCTGTCTTTGTGCTGCTTGTATGGCTGAATACAGCACTAGGTATGTGCGAAATGGTGGGTAAGGCTGTGAAGAGGACGTGTATGCGTAGGAGATACCTGCCCATCGATATGTACAGCCAGTAGTTCGACATATATTGGGTTTGTCAAGGATTCAGTCGGCCAGGCCAAATGCTATTGCTCCAACAATACAGCTTGTGATTGCTATCAAGATTCTCCTACAATATATTGCTTTACGTATGTGAGGATGGACGATGGAACGAGTGGAGTGCTCGCATTGGGAGCTGACGAACTTTCAGGCAAATGTGGCGTAGGGTCTGCTGACTGCCGTATGCCATTTAAATGCAAGCATGAACGATACTAATATGAATTGCAGGCTGTAAAAGTTCGGCTACGACGACGCCAACACCAACGCCATCACCAAGCCCATCGACGACGCTACCAACGACAAAGCCGGCTACGACGACGTCGAGCCCAACGCCCAGTGTGTCCCCAGGTACAACTGCTCCAGAACCAACAACCGGGCTGACTACTGATCGTCCGACTTCTTCTATTCCCAACACTACCTCTCCTGTCCCGACTACCACCTCTACATCAACCACATCGACTCCAACCACTAACTCTACAAATTCAACATATTCAGGCTCATCAAATAAAGGTTCTACGAACACACCAGCAGCTACAGAAGCACCATCTTCATGTATACTGGGTAAATTGATTGGTTTTGATGGCTTTTGTAGCTTTACAAACCTGGCAAATTGGTCTTATCATTGGGTCGGGAGTCTTGATTCTTGGCGTGCTCATAACCCTTTGCTGCCTCTGGAGATCTAATCGAGAACGTATTGAACAACATGAAAATATTGAAGAAGATGAAGAATTTTACCGTGAAAATTATCAAACCAACAAACTACGAGCGTCATCTGACATGCAACCTTATCACCCATCGTCTAGCGCCTTATCTCGCTCTGCTGCCCGTGCCGACTCGGCACCGTTGGCTCCAATTAATACGACGTATGCTGATGAGACGTATTCTGCTATTATCAATGGCAATGATCTCTACTCTCGACGAGGCAGCAATGGAAGTGGGCTTGTTGCTAGTAATGTCACGAATCCCAACCCGAATGAAGACACCACAGCTCGCAGCTTGGTCAAGTCAAACCACCCTCTTGTGGATGTCTAGGATATATTATATATAAATGCTCCTCCAATGCCGATATTAAGGATCTTATCAATCTACTGCCGCAGGGCTTTGAGCTTTTTCTTTAAACGAGCTTTTTCAGCTACAATGTCTTGCATCATTTGATTGTACATGACAGCATCAATGGAATCTTTCTTTTCCTTGAATTGTCCTTCAATATCACGTAAGGAATCAAGACGTTCTTGCATCGCTTCTTCTTTCGTTTGTTCAGGCACTTGATATTCCTCTTCAATTGCAAACGTTGTAGAATCATCCGAAGCAACAAGACCACAATTCAAAATACGAATTTCTGCTTTAGGTTCACCACCACGAGTACCAAATGATTCAATTTTATCAACAATATCCATTCCTTCTAGTACTTTGCCGAACACAACATGTTTACCATCAAGCCATGGTGTAGGTGCAGTACAAATAAAGAATTGCGATCCGTTGGTATTAGGACCTTGAAAATATTCATGAATATAGATTTGA
Organism: Thraustotheca clavata; assembly: GCA_002081575.1. Classification (NCBI taxonomy): domain Eukaryota; phylum Oomycota; class Saprolegniomycetes; order Saprolegniales; family Achlyaceae; genus Thraustotheca; species Thraustotheca clavata. The sequence goes on along the minus strand of JNBS01000628.1, from coordinate 2,375 downwards.
AAACATCATTTTTACATACCCGCATTGGCCATACTGAGAGTTCCAGGTCCACCATGAGGAATGGACAGATTTTCATCAGGAAAACGATTGCCATAGATAGACAAGCCACCAGTTCCATTGCCATTCGTAAAATCACCACCTTGAATCCTACAAATCATAATGTTATACATTGGATATAGACACATAAAGCTACATGAAATTAGGAATAATACGATGGAATCGACTATTCTTGTAGTGTAATTTCATGCCATCAATGGATTTTTCACCAGTGCACAAAGCAATAAAGTTTGCGACTGTCTTTGGTTGGACTTCATCATACAAACCAAACACAATTTTCCCTGAAGATTTTCCATTGATGCCAATATCAAAAAACACTTTGGATTTAACATCAAGCTATATCACAGTTGTAAAAACTCGCAAAGATGACGAACAAGTAGGTACCTTGCCCGAATATTCCGCCACTTGTTGTGCTGAGAAACCAAATTGTTGTTTAAGTTCCTCATACGAAGGAAGTACGCCAAAATATGTCCCAAGGAAATAGCCGCTCATGAAGCAGCCACCATAAAACCCAATTTTTCCAAGTACAGAAGACGAACTAGTCTCTCCAAGTGGAGGTGGCATCTTTGCGCTCGTAGATAGCTTACATCTTGCCTAATACACACATATAAATCCATCTTTCAAAGGTAAATATACCGATGGCAACATTGAGCGCACAATGCATCGATGGATGATCATAATGAATGGCAAAAATGACGAAATGTTGATTGGCTAAAAAGAGAAGAATAAAGCACCAATCATATTGAAGGAGATGGCTCGTTATGTAGGACAAGGAAATGGTGGTTGAAAATCGTATGTCAAGGGACACAAAGACTGGGAATTCCCACCGTACAATCAACGAGAGACATGATGGCAGTGCGTCGTGATGCGAGTGGAATCACGAATGAAGAACATTTTATTCTTTGGCTACCAAAAGTGGGTACCAAACCCTCCCGGTTGAAACTGACGTATCATATCTTTGTAACCGGTCAAAGCCAATTTCATATTGGAAATGTGATCAAAACTTATTCCAAGGAAAATTGAATGTGGATTGCTATCAAGGTATCAAAGAAGCTAATTGCAATCTTCTCTAGTATGATATGGTCTGTGACATCAATTAAATGCAATTGCTTAAGCTTGTTCCCAAAGCAAAGTTTCCTAAGGTCCACTTGACATGTAAGAAGACATTCGAGCTATCCATTTACTACCACATATGATGATCAAGATCATAACGTCCGCATCTCAAATATTGTCTTTATAAAAATGCTTGGATGATACTATGAAATATCGAATGCGATACATAGAAAGGAACCAGGTTTTATAGCTAAAAATGATATTCAGACAATACGATAGAACGTCTTCTTCATATCCAGCACGAAAGGACGAAGGACTCTTATTGCTAGTAAAACATGCGGATCTATGGAAACGTGTTCGAATGGGCGATAAATTCCAATTGTAAAAGGGTCAGCGCTCAAATATTATAATTAAAACAACATAAATTTGTATTAAAATAAAATAAAATATGAAATCTGAATTTGGTCGTGTAAACCAGACGCAATGTAATCGTATGCGATAAGAATTTCATATTAAAATGATTATATACAAATTGAAAGTGAAGAATAATAATAAAATACATTTGATCCAGAGGGCGTCGGGGGAGTGAGTAACCCAAGCGCGAATTGGGCCGGTGCGGCATCATTTCCTAGTTCCATTCTCACAGCATGAAGAGTATTCTTGTTGAGCTCTTTATGTCCATGGACAAGGATGGACATCGGATGAAACGAAAAACACCGATACAGCTTTCTGTCCATGCTACAGCTACTGCCACGGATGTCGTGCGGCAGTACCATGACATTGCCCTTGGCAACACGTATGCCTTCTCTTTATGTAAAGAAATGAATTTCATCTTGAAATAGGTATTTACAGTATGTCGAACGAGGACAAATCTTGGCTAAAGTACCAAAAGCATTGAATGATAAGACGAATGGCACAAAATATAAACGGATTGACAACATCACCTCGCTTGGAAAGAATGAACATATTTTGTATCGACCATGCACAGAAATGCAACAATTACTTGAGGTTTGCCATTCTTGATTGATATATAGAGATTAAATAAAATGTAGCAACAATGTATGACTCCTGCTGTTGTTGCAAGACCACAATTGGAACAAATTCATACACCATCCAAAGATCATAAGAGTACACTTAAACGAAAAGTTCGTATAGCATACACTATACGAAGTTATACGAGGATATAGACACATAAAGCTACATGAAATTAGGAATAATACGATGGAATCGACTATTCTTGTAGTGTAATTTCATGCCATCAATGG
>JNBS01000627.1:0-14894 GCA_002081575.1 Thraustotheca clavata | reverse complement strand
AAAAGCGTAATAACTTCGTATAGCATACATTATACGAAGTTATACGTACGACAAGGTAATTTTACTCTGATGCATAGGATGGCTCAACACCTCTATACATTGCCGCAAAAAATGGTCACAGAGATACTGTGTCTATATTGATCGATGCTGGAGATAATATCAATCAAGCTACAGATGTATACTACACATGATTAACAAGGTCGTTTACTATTATCCATAGAATGGAGCAACACCTTTATGTATTGCAGCTCAAAATGGCCATCATTATGCTGTGTCAACATTGATCGACGCGGGAGCTGATGTCAATCAAGCCATGAAGGTATATGACATACGATTGGCAAGGTTGTTTACTTGGATGCATAGGATGGCTCGACACCTCTACATTTTGCTGCTCAAAATGGTCACAGTGAGACTGTGTCTGCATTAATCGCTGCTGGAGCTAATATCAATCAAGTTGACAAGGTATACTACCTACGATGTAGTGAATGGTTTACTTTAATCAACAGAATGGGGCAACACCTCTACACATTGCTGTTAATTATGGGAAGTACAGTGTTGCTGCCTTACTAATTGAATGTAAAGCTGATGTGAATATACTGGATGGAGTAGGCCTGAGCAGCTAAACAAAATTTCATCACGTGTAGAAAGGAAAATCAGCCCTCGTTGTCGCGGCAGCAATGAATTACTACAATATTGTTTCCTTGCTCCTCGAGGCAAATGCGGATACAGAGCTTCTGGAAAATGTAAATTAGACCTTTTATGCCCTATTCATTGATGTTAGTACGATATCATGAGTGTAGCAAGCAAGACAGCTACTCACATGTTAACATCGGAGGCTTTACAAAAGTTGTATGAAGCACAAATTATCTATGCTACCAAGACTGGAAACTCTAGCCAACTTCAGGATTTGATTTCAAAGCTTTCTGACCCCAACTTAAAGGATAAGGTGACTTAATTTACTTGCAAAATGTAACACACTGTACTAGGATGGCAACAGCCTATTGCATTTGGCTGTTCAATATAATCATCCTTCAGTTCTTCAATTGCTCCTTCAAAGTCCATCCATCGAACGTAATTCTGTTAACCAGGTATGAAAATTGATATTCAATGTAATATGCTAATTTGTGCTCTAGAAATATGAGACAGCATTAGTGTTTTCAATTAAGTCAAACAACCGTTCATTGACCCAAATGCTGTACAAGGCAGATAGTAAAGCAGTACAATTTGTACATGTATCAATTCTGTATTTGTTCTCATAGTCATTTAGATTCAAAATCATCAGCTTGACTTTGATGGCAAAGATTGGCTTGGAGGTGGTGCATTTGGTGATGTTTACAAAGCGATGTACCAAAATGAAATCGTCGCAGTAAAAAGAATTCGATTAAACCCGCAAGTTACCACTGATAATTTCAAGAGAGAAATGGATGCTATGCTGCAGTACAAAGTGAGTATAAAAATGAACCTCTAATTTCTTGTTAGATGTCGTTCTCCATACTTGCTCGAGCTTCTAGCGGTATCCGATCTTGATACAAATGAGCCAAAACTTGTACTTCAATATATGGATGGAGGAGACTTACGAAGTTACCTTAACAAAAAGAGAGCCAAGCTGCCGACATCGATTAATTATTCTGCATTGGAAATTGCATGGGTTATTGCAAATGGATTAGCCGATATCCACCAGAATGGATTTATCCATCGTGATCTTAAAAGTTACAATATTCTCCTTAGCTCCAAATATTACATCAAACTTGCCGATTTTGGATTAACTCGCAATGCTAGCAAGAGTATGACACAAGCCACTGGTACACTAAGTTGGACAGCACCTGAAATCTTAAAAGGCCGACATTATGGTTTTTCCGCTGACATATATTCTTTTGGCGTGGTTTTAACAGAGCTTGATACACTGGAAATGCCATATTTTAACATAGAAATTACTCCACTCAAATTTTTAAAAGGTGTGTGCAGTGGTAAATTACGTCCAGTTGTGAGTGGTGAATGTCCTGCTTGGTACAAAAAGTTGGTTGAGAAGTGCTTGGCAAACGATCCAAAGAAAAGACCAACAGCACTTGAAATTGTGGATATTATTTACGATCGAATTTCAGTTGGAAAAGAACCAGAACCCGAACTATCATCATTCAAAAACTTTTTACCCGCTCTCTTTGGTCAATAAATTCTAAGAAATGGTTTGTTCTTAAGTGGGCGAGTAAAAATAATTTTTGATAGTCACACCGGAGAGTTAATCATATTTGCTTAAGTTTTGGTGCACTCAATTTTTACATAATTGTAGGTTTGAGCTATAAATGTGTTTTAAAAAGAATAACAACTTGTTTTATTCTTTTACTAACTGGCACATTAATTAGTTTTAATTTTGGTACTACAAATGTGTAAACTGCATTTGAGTAATTGATAAGCTAGACGAGAACAATTTTTTTTATTTTTTTCAGAAACAAAAAACAATTTACGATCCTACCACAGTGAGCTCAAAGTGGATACAATGTCAGAGCTACAATTGGAGCTGTTGTTCAATCGGGTTATCGTTTTAAGTAGTGAATAATTTTTTCTGGTAAATTAAGAGACAATACTAATATAAATTGGAGGTTTGATAATTTCCACAAATATAAGTTACTTGGATTTTATACGTCCTCGGTTGTCCAGACTTGCTTGGGATCATCTGAGCAGGTTACCAAAAGGACAGGATCACCTCCTTTGCTAAGGCTAGTATAAGGAAGTCATCTAGAACAACGTGCCAAACATTTTCCATTTGTATCAATGATTTTCATTTTGTTTGTGTCAACTGCTTGTATAGTCCATATTTGATTGGAAGTAGGAACTAGATTTGTGAGCATTGTTGAAATTCCACTGTAATAGGTTTGGCAGTTGTCGCATCGAAAAAAGCACAGGCCTTACGACTCACAAATTGTGTAGCCACCATCAACTGGAGTCAATTTATATTTAAGGCTAGTGAGCGCTGCTGTTTCTAGGTACAACGTAGCCAAGGAAATCTGCGGCAGGGTTCAAACGTGCATAGCCAGTAAGAGGTTGGTCATCGTCGGAAAATATTTTAACAGCATTTGAAGTTGGAATTGGTGATGGTATTGGTGCTGGAGTTGGAGCTGGAGTGGGAATATTACCAAAGCCAGCACCAAGGGCAACAGCAGCAGTCAGAGCCAAAGCTACATAAAGCAAGGACTAACTTTTCATGTTTTCTGGTGAAAGAAAAATGATCGTACAAATCGCCCACAAATTGCAGGATATGAAGCCACGGATAAATAAAAATGAGTTGCATGGCCTATTGGGTGAGTTTGAAGCACGTATTCTCAACTTTTTATACTTTGATTGTTTTCTACAGGTTACTTTGAATCGATCTTGTCGAGATACGAAAGTTTATTGTTTGAAACCCGAAATTTTTCAAATTTAACTTTTAAGATGTTCCTTTTAGAATTACTTCTTTTCCAAAATGAGTTTTTAAATAAGCATGATACAGTATTCTGATTGTTTAAATATTAACTGAAAAAGATTTGTCAAAAGATACAATAACACCTGTTTTAGTCTGCACAATTTGTATAAAACAGCAGCAAAATTACTTGCATAACTGTTTTATACACCAAAGTCTATAAAAGAATAGTGTTAACAAAAACATTGAGATCTACCATTGCGTACGTGAAAACTTAATTCATAAACTCAGAGTAAGTTTTTGTAGCTTTTTTCATTAAAGTTCAAGTCAACTGATGCAGTGTTGTAAAATAATTGTTTTGGAAAATAATACCGATGTGGTGAATAAATATTTTTGTCTTGGCAATCGGAGTAATCAGGTCACGAACCTAATCACTGCCATGACCTTAAATAATGAGGTTCTTAGGGCTTCGCCTATGGGAAACAAAATATACTCGACGCCAGTAAGTATAACTTAACTTGCAAACTTGAAGGAAGATGAGTGCCTGTGGCTAGTCTAGATGTGTTATAATGGATATTGGTAAGTACCTATATATTCTCTATTCTCATGATGCGATTGCATAAAAATCATTACAAAATCTGAGACTTACATTTAAGTAATTTGCATCATTTTACTGAACCAGTACTGTGTGTACAGCGTGCACACAATTCAAAGGAAGGTAAAAAAGAACTCGTTAGAGATTTTAGGTAGATTGTACTGTCGTCGTCCAAATTTGTTTGACATCATTCGAGCAAGCTACCAAAAGAGCGGGATCGCCTCCATTACTAAGGCCGGTAAAAGTAAAACATCCAGGACAACGAGCCAAACACTTTCCAGTAGTGTCCATGATTTTGACTTTGTTGGTGTCTACTGCTTGTATAGTCCATACTTGATTGGGAGAAGGTTCTGTTTTTGAAAGCATAGTTGCGACTCCACTTGCATAAGTGTTACAGCCATCGCATCGGGCAAAATATAGCTGATATGGGGCTACATACATAGTGTAGCCACCATCGACTGGAGTCAAAGTATATACAAGCAAGGGAGAAGTATTTGGAGGCACAACGTAGGCAATGTAAGTTGCTGCACTGTCCAAATTAGGATACCCAGTAAGAGCTTGACCATCGTCAGAATGGATACTAACAACAATGGAAGTAGGAGCTGGTGTTGGAGCAGGTGTTGGAGCAGGTGTTGGAGCTGGTGTTGGGGCAGGTGTTGGTTCAGGAGTTGGGGCTGGTGTTGGGGCTGGTGTTGGGGCTGGTGTTGGGGCTGGTGTTGGGGCAGTCGTCGTGGTAGTGGGAGTGACTGAGGGACTATCACCACAAGCACCACCAAGAACAGTGTTTGAGGCAGCAACTAAAGCAAAACAAAGTAGTGTCCAGCTCTTCATATTTAAGGTAAAATGAAATATGACTGCTCAGTCAGAGGTTTATTTGTTTTCGAATCAGTAGAGTTGTGTTACAAAGCATGAGTCCAGTGGCTTCAACAAAAGACGATACTTTCTCAAATGCCTATCAGTACCATAAATACCATACACTGCTGAGCATGATGATATATGAGCAACTAACTTCGGTCATAGTGGTCATAGTGAGGTGTTTTCTGTGCTAGGTAGGGTAAAAAGTAAAAGGTAAGGTAGAGCTGCATTACCTTCCCTTTAATTACCCCTACCTTATAAGAAAGTTGCTACCTTTACCTTTACCTTTTACACTACATTACCTTGGTAAAAAAGGTTACCACATTGTGAATGTGCAATATGACAAAAAATAGAAAAATAGAGTGCGACGAACACGAACGAATATATCATGTATACTTCGTCAAAATGCAATTAAAAGTCGTAGCATTCAAATAATCACTAAATTCATACTCATAACTTTCATTTTAGTTTGTTCCATCACGATACGATACAAACTTAAATCACCAATTGAGCTTCATTCTGGTATTCATCAGACTCAATAACGTTGTTGTCGCCACGATATTACTCAATTGTTATGAATGAAAAGAAATTCATTATTAAGTTAAGATATTTAGCAGTTTACAAGTATGGAAAATGGGTGAGGTAAAAGGTTACAACTACTTTACTGCCACACCACACTACCTTAAACACTACCTTGTAAGAGCTTCTCCACCTTTACCCGTTATTTTACCAGAGTAGCTATTACTTTAACACGCTAAACTACCCGGTTACCTTGTAGGCAAAGTTAATTACTTTACTTTGCCCAGGCCTAGTTAGGACACGAGGGATTTTACTCAAAGTACTTTTACTTCATTATATCCATCTTTTGAAATAATAAGTATATGCCGTCCCTTGTCAGATGAAAAACTCTGTAATAAAATACTCAATTCACCATCTTTTGAAATAATTTAATAAAAGAAGGAGAAAGGTATTTCGCAAAACAACATAGCAAAACAAACTCGGTGTCAAAACACAACTTCAATTGTGTATTTTATAAACTGTAGGGATGCGATAAATAGCTCATCATCATTATAAGCAATCGATTTGAAAAAATAAACGCAATGGAGAAAATTAGTTGGAGAGAGTTTTAAGTAACAAGTCATAGAACTATTCAGTAACAAAATGTGAATCTTTCGTATAATCTCCAAGAATGAAATTGCATTTACATCGAAATTTTAATTTGAACCATAAGCAATATTTTAATATCGTTATTACTCTGTAATGTAATAAGAAGCACAGTTTGTACCAAACACTAAATAGGTGAGTTGAAGAAGATTGGCACCCATTGATGATAGCATAATGATATTTCCACCACGCCCAAGAATGTATTAGTGCGTTATATCAAACGAGAATGTCATCACTTTTGGCGTGCTTTAGTTTCTGTGAGGATTTAACTACAGCCCAATCGTATCATATCTCTGTGCATACTGCTATCATTATCACCTAGAGTATCATAGCTGTATAGCTAAGTGTTGATGTGTATTATGTTTACGATAATGCGAAAATTCAGGCATAACGTAAGTGTGAAAATCTTACCTGTATAATTATTGAGGTTTTGGAAACATTAAAGACATGAAGTATTTGACACAAATTTTAGTTCAGAATTTATTGGTTCTAGTTTCTGTGGATATCATAAATAGTTTCGTTCAGCGAAGTTCTTGATTCACCACCCTGCGTTTGAGGCGAATTTTTCTTTTTTAGGAAAAAATATAACAAAAAGCACAGAAAAATAATACCACAGCCTATTGCAACACCAACGAGAGCGACTGTCGTGACTAAACTGTCAAGATTTGAATCTTCATTAGATAAGTGTTGTGCAGTATCATCTATCGTAACCAACTTAATACTAAAAACATATTATTTATCACTCACCAACCACACAAATAGAATATACACCTAATAAACTCATCACTGTTCCATTGAAAGAAGCACACATAGTATAATTTACTTTTGTTCCTCCAAAAAAAATTCCTTTGTCTATTGTTGCATCGTATCGTTTTAAGTTGTTCAGATTTGTGAATGAACTTTTTTGAAGGTAAATCTCAGTTTGTTGACAATCGGGGCATTTCCTACAGAAACGACTTCAGGCTAATTGAAGGAGGGATTATTACAGTAGTTCTAAATCCTTTGAAAAGTAGACGAATTCGATTCGTTGTAGAGGGTTTCCACTCAATAAACTAGGAATGTTATAAAATTGAAAACTAGTCATCCTCATACAGTCTTTGAGCAAAAATACTAACATTTGCCATAATTTGCATCCAATTACGCTCAACCGACCTATTCAATTGATCTTAACATATTAGTGAGTGTTAATGGTGTACAATTCTTGTTTGGGGCTAGATGGTAGATGATTTAAGGTATCAATATGATTGTCATCCAAATTCAGCATACTCAAGGTATAAGGTAGAACTGAAGGGACTTCTCTAAGTCCATCAAAGTTGAGTTTCCTATATGAAAATATTAGTGGTAAAGATATGAAGATACATGCAAAATTGACAAATTCGCAGGATAATGGAAATTAAGTGCGTTCCAGTCGATGCTAGAATAGTCAATCACTCTAGGAAATAGAAAGTAATATATATATATGAGGATTTTACAATTGCTTTAGCGTTGATGGGAACGTGATCTCGTTGCTTTCAGCACTCACTCTTGAATTTTGAATAATTCTATGTTAAAATTTTACAACCGAGTTTACTAATTTAATGTCCGTACAACATATTACCAGTGTACTCCGTCAAATTTCCAATTGTCGATATATTAGAGACTCTGTAATCTCCAAAAGCTGCCTTCCACAAAATGTTGTGATTTCCGTCAACTGTACACAAGTTAGCCCCATCACACAAGTACCCCGATGTTAAAATGGTGGAAAAATTGGTCTGAAAGAAGCGCATGGTACTAGTACAATTTTTGAAATGATTCAATATTTCTACAGACTCAAAATTGATAGTGGAATGACACTTTTTGGCGATATTCTGATTAGTAGAGTTAAAATCTGATTTGGAATTAGAAATAGATCCCCATCTCAACCATATGCACTTAATAAGAATTTCAAGCATTATCTTTATCAAAATTTTGTCCGAGGACGTACAAATTAAAAATAATGCAAAGGCAAAGTACACAATGGGACACAGAGCAAGCTAAAAGCAATTATAGAGAACCACGAACAAGTTTGAGTGAATATATCATTTTGGTATGAAAGCAAAACTTGTAGCACTACACTTGTATTGAAAAGAAAATTGTCTTACCTCGAATTATTTTTGTTTGGTATGTTTTGTTGTAAGAATGAAAGAGATACAAAAAAATTTTGGATATTATGGCTTGTTGTAAAGTATTGCTTTTAACCTCTGTATGTGTCGTAGACAGTCACGCTGTTTCTTGCAGTCTGTACAACGTGAGTGGGTTCTTGTGGCAATTCTTTCTGTATGCACACCACAAACAAGCACAACATGCAAGTATGATGATGACTGTGAAAATGATGATGTAAGTTAGAACTATACCGAAATTAACATATCCAGAATCGCACTTCTTGGAATATAATTGTCTATAGATATAAATTAGGCACAAATATCAAGGCTTGACTTACCACAAACACAAACAGGGTACACGCCAAATAAATTCATCACCGTTCCATTAAAAGAAGCACAAATGCTTGAGTTTACTTTAGTTCCTCCCAGCAAAATGCCTTTCTCCGTTGTTGTATTGTATGGATTTAAGCTGTTCAAGTTCGTGAATGAGCTTTTCCGAGGATAAATCTCAGTTTGTTGACAATCTGGGTATTTTCTATGAAAATTATTAGCCTTTATAGATACCACAACTAGTACAATAGCTCAATATTATTTGAAAAGTAGACAAATTCGACCCGTTCCAGTGCATTTCCAGTCAATAAACTATATACATTTAGTTGAGAAGAGTGTATCATATAAATTTCATACACTTTTCTTGCTGACATTGGCCATCATTTACATTGAATTTCGCTGAATTGAGCTAAGAGAGAGATTATATGATTAGGTCAATTGGGGGTACAGTATTTGACTAGGGCTGGATGGTAATTGATTAAATACTTTAATTGTCATCGAGAGAAAGCTCAGTGAGGGCAGATACTGGAATGAAGGGAGCCACATTCAGTCCATCAAAGTTCAAACGTCTATGACAATGTTAGAGTTAAAATAGCAAAACTTCATACACTGAGGATACGATTGAAGGTCGATCAAAATATAACGAGTACCAGTCGATGTATGAGTTTTCGATTACTCTTAGCGTATTTCATTTGTAAAACACTTGACAAGGTTCATCTAGTACAATTCAGATAAAGTTGGTGGAAGTTCGATTGGTGTGTAGTTTGGGTATATTGCAAACACTGTTGAATTTTGGATTGTAGTATCAATGAGAATCAAGTGAGTCCTCACACACAAGAGCATTATGTACATACAGTATTTGACCGTAATATTGTCATAAATCACCAATAGCCGATACATTAGTGATGGTATAAGCATCCGAAGAGGTCGTTGACAAAATATTGCAAAGTCTGTCTACTTTACACAATTGAGCACCATCACAAAAGTATCCAGAGGTTAAAACGCTGGAGATATTGGATGGAAAGAGGATTTCCTTCAACTACAGTGCTGGCAACGCTTTTTCCTTCAAGTCTCATGTCTTGGGTTGGTGCAAGCATCTTTGCAACAACTGTACTGAGCATTCTTACGTTGTATTCTGTCATCGTAAAACCCACAGATATTTTATTCTTTTGAGTTGCAAAGACAGGATGAACTTTATCCACCAAAAGTGGTTTAATTTTGGCTCAAATACAAGTCAATCCTTGTGGTTCAAATGTAGCAACATAGCAATTTCATTTGACTATACGTAAAAATGATTAAAGGACAATCTCATTTAAAAACACCTTAAGCTTAAATGGGCTGTACAAAGTTAGCGTCAAATGTAGCATCGTATCGTTTGAGTACATTAAATAATTGAGAACCATCAGCAACTTGATCCAAAGGCACTTGATTAAGAATGGAATTGTCACAAATGGTGTCACCTAAAATGCTTTATAAATTTCCCATTTTTGCATGTTGATATACATCGATATTGCTCAATTCAATGTGTACTCCAAAGGAAAATAACTTGATGTTTTGATGCATGTCAGATCCACGTTTATCCATAAAAGGGTTGTCTTCCAAATATCCATTTCCCCTTGCTTGTTGTACAACTGAAGACAATTAATGCCCACGCATCGCTTATGTACAATTATGATGATTGCGGTATTGAAATTTAATACTACTCGGTCAGGAATAAATCCCATACTTCCACTGAGAGGTGTGTGAAGATGGTCTAGTTGATCAGTAATTTGAAGTATATTGGCTAAAGTTAACAAATCAAAATCCATCGTAGTGGATACAAAATTCCTATAGCTCTCATACGAGTACTTTAATGACAATGATCGATAAATAAAAGGCTTCTTTAAGCTATTGTCATACTACAAGGTATTCCAATAGTAAAATCATTTAAGGTCATCCATACTGCAAAGGTTGTGGTGCAAAGAGACAGCTGACATTTTCTATTGCAAAAATTGTCATCGCCATTTCAGACATTTCTAATTTTGTATATTGCGTATTATTCTCTGGAGATATATAAGCACTGCCGTCTAGCCAGCTTCACACGCTGGAGATCGAGGGTTTGATCCCCTCCAGCGATATTTTTATTTTCTTGTTTATATTCTTCATTTTTGAAAAAGTATTTTCGTGAAAATCTAAAATTTTGTTATTATTGTTCATGGATTTAATTGTGTAAGAGTAGGAAGCACTATTTTAATTTCATCCACAAGCTTGTCAACAGTATCCATCGTCACGTTATGATTTTGAAAACATGCACGAGCAGTAGCATATTTGTTACCATTTTCCATGTATGTTGCCATTGAAATGAATACTTTTTGTCGTTTGTTGATTTTGTCCAAAATTTCATCAGTGGCTGCATTAATTTGATCAATGTCACCATTGAAGTCCACTCGAAAGTTGACAACGTTAAGTCCACCAGGTCCAAGACAAATTCCTTCAATCTTCGATATGACTTCACGTGCTTTATCAGCAACATCGAGAAGATGATTGAAATGATTTCGCCATGTATTTAAACCATGCACTTGGATAAGCCACCAAACTTTGATACCCTTGCACGCTCGAGATAAATCAGGGCTACAATCTGCAAATGTTACAAGATCATGGTCAAATTCTTCTTGTGTACCAATACCAAATCGTGAGTCAGCTTCTTTCTTGAGATAGTCCATGTCATCGTTGGCTGAGAAACCATTGATCAAGTCATCTTTGTTTTTGACAACCAACAATGAAGTGGCATAGGGTAATGCCATGCCTTTATGAAAATCAAACGACACCGAGTCAGATCTGTGAATACCATCCATCCACTCTTGACCACGTTCTGTTAAGAGGAAAAATCCCCCAAGAGCTCCATCGCAATGTAAATGGCATTGGTATTTTTCAGCTAAATCGGCCATGGTATGCAAATCATCAACAGCACCCAGTGATGTAGTGCCAATGTTAGCTACAATCAAATATGGCACGAGGCCATTAGCTACATCATTTTCAAGGGCAGTTGCCAATGCAGCCGTGTCAATCCGTCCTTGTTTGTCCACAGGCAAAAATCTGCAATTTTCAGGTAAAATGCCAGCCATGCGAGCACCACGAGCATTGCAAAAGTGTGTAGCTGCAGATAAGTATATGGTTCCAAGATGAATATTACGATTACGTGGGAATTTCTTGACTCGTGCGATTACTCCAGCATCAAAATTAGCTGAGCTGGCACCTTGAGTAAATATTCCCAGTGACGTATCGCGAGGATAGCCAACAAACCCACAAAACCAATGCACCACATTTATTTCTAAACGATGAATTAATGGTGCCTTACTCCATGCAATAGTTGTTGGATCAATGGAATTGATGTAATAGTCAATCACATTAGCTTGAGGCAGCACTCCACCAAGCACATAAGCAAGGAATGTATCAGTATTAGCATTAAACCCGGAAGCTGGTCCATGAAGGTTGGATTTAATATATTCAAGCAACTCATTCATAGAACCAGCAGCTTCATTGGGAGCATCTTCTTGGTGATATCTCAATGATGCTTGAACCAAAGGTGATTCAGTTGAAAAAGTTAAATCACCTCGAGCATCAGCAGGTTCATTAGCAAAAGCAGCTTGGTGAGCTGCACCCAAATGCACAGATTCAATTGCAGCAGCAATTACTTCAGTCAAATCGAGATGGAGTGAACTCATTTTTGAGCTTGGTGGCAAAAGTAAAAATGAGAATTCATGGGGAAGGTCATTTCGATGGATTACTGTACCACAACTGTTTGGAATCATCAAATCCCACTTTAAGTTTATGGTACACTAATCTTTGGAAAATTAAACCCAAGCCAAGTTGAGTGCACTTGCAGTTGTCAAGAATGATAGGGGATCATCAAATTTCTATATCACATTAATGTTTTTTAGATAGCAATTTTAGGCCAACGCCAAGCCCAACTACACATACACCAATAGCCACAGCCATCCACTGAGCAGAACCATTGTCATCTCTTTTGAATCTCTTGGGTTTGGGCAGTGATTTCTCCTTGACCACCTCTGTAATTGTAGTTGTTGTATCTACAGGAGGACTATTGTTTTGGGTTACAACAGGATTAATAGGAGCTATATGAATTGGTGATGGTGGTGGCATCTAGAGTAGTAGATATTAGAGTCAATGACTGAAAATGAGAAATACCAATGCAGACACACGTTGCAATACCACTGGATGATATGGAAACTCAGTTTGATCTCTTATTTCTTTGCAACCTTCCCAGACGTCCATCATAATGTTAATTCCATAATAATTTTGAATCTAAAAGTTGTCAAGTTGGCGATAGCAAAATAAATAATACCTCAGCCATGACTTCACAGATCACAAAGATATTAGCCTGTGATGATACATAGTTTACAAGATTGGGAATTGTTTGGGGATCATCATATCGCCACTCCCGATGACGAATATGAAGTTGTTTCCACAGAGATGTCCATTGTGGAAGTGTAGAATATTCACCCCGAGACCTACAAGTACCGAGTTATAGCAATATCAGAATATATTATACCAAGCGTTGACATATTCAAAATCACACGTTGGTTTTAGAAATAGTGATTCAAGTACAAGTTGGCGTTGAAGCTCCGATAAAGTATCATAGTCAAGTTGTGTTATATCCATGGTGAGGACTGGGTCAATAGGTTGCTGAAGCCAGTCAGAAATACTAACTGGCGAAGGCAAATCGACTAAGAATTATTATAAGCGTGTGAATTTGATATTTTAACGTACCAAGTGCATGATACCATGTTTCCCATTCCAATGTAATTGGAATGTCTTCCACCAAAGTAAAATATTCTTCACAATACATTTTAAATTCTTCACTAGTGACACTTCCTGTTTCAAAGCCTATTGCACAAAGCATAGAAACCTCGACTAGAAAGTGCAAATACCAGAGATATACGCCGAAACAAAAAAATCAAACGTGTCTTTCCCCACCATTGCTTGCAACGCTAATAGACACAAATATCCTTTTTCACGAGCAATAATACTGAAGCGGTCCATCGAATGATGATTCATACGCTTTTGAAAGTGTCAGCCAACGATCATATAGAAAATCATACCAAGCGAGTATTGGCAGGGGTATCAATATCAAAAGCCCGACATAGTTGATTGTAGCCAGACCAAACCAATTCCGTAGTCTCAACTTCACTTCCATCTAATTGTTTTAACAATTCCAGCCAGAGATATTTTGCCCAGCCTTCACTCAGCCTAATTCAGAGGTGTGAGCTATATCCAAATAATTGAGTAAGTACCAGACATCCTGCCAGGTTTCATGAGGAGCCAAGAATGAAATCCAATGTCGAGCTACACTTTCGACTAGAAGAGAACGGGCTACAAAAGTTTAGCCTGGTTTAAAGAAAGAAATGAGTACTTAAACAGGCTTGAGTTGTCACCACAAGGCACGGGTATAATGCTGTTTGAAAGCAAAATTCTGCTGGTACAATCACAATATTTAATTCGCTCCATACAAATTCATGTCCAGTAAGAGCTTCAGCCAGCTATAATAATTAAGCTACTTTTACCCATGTGAAATATACCTCGAGATGTAAAGGAAGTTGAGAAACAGCATCAAATGTAGCTTCAATTTCAATATCTTCTGTGGCAAACAATGTCGACATTTGCGGTGCAAGAGAAAACCTATTGAAATACATTAGCTACTCTAGAAATATCCATTTCTTACAGCTCCATGGGAGCTACTACGAGTGCTAGAGCATACGACGGGACTGCAATCGTCTGTCGATATGTCCAAGTTTGCATCCCATTTTCAGCAATTGTTGGTGCAGCTCCTACAATCATAAGCCATGCATTCTATAGTTAATTTTTACCTCTGGTTGGAGCACTTACGACAGCAATTGTCGATGCTAGCGTAGTAATTTCAGCTGTGTACGGGTATTTCATACACAATGATGCTGGAATTGGCAGCAATGCCGAAGCATACGAAGGATATGATTGAGTGACAAGCCAACAACCACCATCACTACTCTTAGTGTCTTCAAGCCAATGACATGCTAAGCCATTAGGAGCTGTAGAATAAGTAATTGAGACCCTACAATAAGCTCAGCAATTATTAACTGCTATGTTCCTACGTGAATGGTGCCATAGTCTGTGGTGGCAAATTAATAAGTAGCATGGAATGGGCTGTAGGCAAAGGGCTAGATACTGTTTGATTGGCACTTTCAACACCATTAATGAGAACTTGACGAATTGTTAATGCATTTACTTCAAGAGGCACAAGCCCATTGACTGGCACAACGCCCAATGTATACGTGGCAGTGGCATGAACCACTCGCATATCAAAATCAACAAGAGCAGCCCAATGTAAATGAGTAAAAGCACCTTCAGGCAATGCAGCATGAACAGCAGACGCAACAGAACTCCAGTCTTCACTTTCTAT
>JNBS01000625.1:0-11822 GCA_002081575.1 Thraustotheca clavata | reverse complement strand
CAAGAAAACGATCACCAGTGAAAAAACAAACTATTAAACCCAAAACAAGCAATCGACCACGTCTACGTAATTTTCAATGCACTCATCCAGGGTGTGGAAAATCGTTCGCTGACAATGCTCATTTAAAGGACCACATGTTCGTTCATACTGGTGAAAAAAGTTTACAATGTCCTGAATGTGATAAATGTTTTGCTCGTGCTGCTTCTTTAAAGTCTCATAGACGTGTACATACTGGTGAACGTCCATTTTTATGTATGGAGCCAGAATGTAATAAACAATATGCATCCCGTGCTGCTCTACGGATGCATTCGACATTGCATACAAAAAAATTACATAAGAAAAATACCAAGAAATCATCATCTACTTGTGATGATTGCTCGGGAAAAGAATGCCATCGTGGACGGTGTCGTCGTATGGCTGAAAAGATTAAAGAACAACGTCAAGTGATTCTTGATTTACAAGCTCAACTTGATATTGCCAAACCATTAAGTCCTGAAAAGAAGACCCAAGAAAAACCATTTAAACCAATGCTAGTCCCGATGGTTGCTCCATTGTATCTTTTACAAGATGGAATTAAACCATTTACATGCATGGCAGGATGTGGTCGTTCCTTTTCCAATTATTTTCAATTAGCCTTTCATGCTAAACAACATCCTGACAAAGAACCTCATGAAGTTCTTGGTGATCAATTACCATTTCCTGTTGGTCCCAAGTATTGTCCTGTTGTTGGATGTGAATTTAGTGAAGAAAATGGCAAAAGTATGAAAACTTTACAAATTGTAAAGCGTCATTGGCAACGTGTGCATCAAAGCACTCGTCCATTCTTATGTCCAGATTGTCCACCTCATGCTCAAAAAGCATTTAAAACAAGAGACAATTTGACTGCTCATCGTAAAGAATGTAAAAAGCGTACAGAAACAACTAGCCAAAAACCAAAGAAAGAAACACCACTTAAACGTACACGTCAAAAAAGTGGTGGTATTTCTCCTCAAGCAAAGAAGCGTTCAAAAAATAGTTTGGAAATGAAGCCAATGCCTGAAAGTAGCATTTTGGAATTGCCTATTTTAGCTGATCTTTTAGCTGAAGAATAAAACATGATTGCAATACAATCCACTTTAAAGAATGAACTTAGCATTTTAGCCTGAAAACCAGCATTTGAATATGCCTTCTTTAGCTGATCTTATAGAATAAGACATGATTGCAATATAATCCACGTTTTTCTTATGAAATAATGAGCTTAGATTAAATCTGTGTCTGTGTGTACCTAAAGCCAGTCGCCATCGCTCTTTTCTCCATCCGATTCGGATGAAAGCCAAGATGTATCATTTGCATGTAGTTCAGCCGATTCCTGCGTTAAGTATCGACTACTACCAGCTCCAGGGCTAACAGCTCCATCTTCATACGAAGCATACGAATCCATTGAACTAAACACTGGTGGTTTGGCACTTGCAATCGATGGACGTTCAATCACTGATCTTCGAAAAGCTCGACCTTCCACAGCTGATGTCAATGCATTAAACCATAAATCAAAATCTTCTTTATTGTCTGCCGTGACTCTCAAAATACGTCCTTTTTCAAACGTAATATCAAGTGAGAAATTTTTATCTCGGTTTACACGAACTCCACATACTTGTCCATTGCCTTTAGCTGATCCAACCATATTGGCATTATCATAATATGTCAATGACCGTCCTTGCAAGTAGAAAAATCTTCTTTTCCAATTTTTAACACGACCACCTTCTTTAGCCAACCATCCCGAACAATTTTCATTTTCTTCTTCAAAATACTTTGAATCACGATATCCACTTGAACGAGAAATGGTACTGCCACGTACACTAGCAGAAGAAAGCGCTTGGCCAAGCATCACAGCAGTAATAGCATCAAACCAACCAGTACAAGACTCTGCAGACTCAGTATATAACTTCATAATACGTCCACCAGCTCCATGAATAAGCAAACCATGCTGAATGTCTTTGGCATATTCGATCGTGATGACTGCGAAGCTGCCCTTGGGTTTTGTCGACCCCGTGACATTCTCAGTATCAAAGTATGATAGTTGTTTGTCCTTTAGCACCATATACCGCTTCTTCCAGCTTCGTACAAGGCTTCCTTGCTTATAGACCCAGCCCATGTAATCGTAGTCGGTCATTATTGGCGATGAAGTCTCAAAATGAAATGGCGATTTGACGAGTGTTGATAGATTTTAACCAATCAGCAATGCGTGTCAAGAAATGAACCAATTAAATTATAGTATATTGAGAATTGTAGATGAATAAACCAATTATAATGAAGAATGACTTTTTTGAACAAAAACCAAACGAACTTCGAAGGTTTCTTTGACAATTTTTCTTTTTTAAAATGAATTGGTGTGCATCGAGACAAAATCTTAGATTTGTTTATGTGCAATGTTGCTTTTGATTGTATCAATATGGATGATTTTTTAAAACGTATTCAATGGGGAACGGTTTGCATTGTTGTGGTTATAATCATGGAATTTTGAGTTCAAATTGGGAAATGAGATATAGGATGGTTGGTTGGTGTATTGGGACAAAAGAGTACCTTGGTTAGAATGATTGAAGTTTGACAAGAAAATATGGTGGTTTAGTGTGGAATTGTTGATACAAACTTGATTGGAATTGGTGATAAGAGCATTGATTGGAGAATTTGTGATAAGAGTTGGTATGAGAGAAATGATAAAAAAGCTTGGATTTATTGATGAAAATCGTTGGTAAGAGTCTTGAAAGAGTAGAAGAGCGATGAATACGATTGGAGTAATGTATAGTAACGAGAGATAGATTGTTGTTGCGAAAATGCTATCCATTCCTTTTTGCACACGGATTGTAACATCCTCAATGCATTTGTTCTTTTATTCTTTAAAAGACACAAAACGTAGTTCGAACTTGATGATTTTTAGCAATAACGATATCACGATATGAAAGTACAGTATTGTAGGTATTTGAAACCAAAGCAACTCTACAAGTCCACACAAGTGTTTATGTGAAAAATCCGATTCATCCATTTCATTCATGAAGCACATGGTTAAAATTCAGTCATTATGATTTTGTTATAAAATTTGTTTCCGTTATAGAGCATACAAATTTCAAATGATTACAATCACACAACAATACCACATACAAATTTGAAGTGTAAATTTAATTATCATATATCACATTTTGATTGGTTGTTGCCTTTGTATGAAACGAATGAATTTAACTTGATGAATATCTGGCACTATTTGTTGTCTAAATTATTGACAAAGTAATTCTCGATTAATTAAGTTATTTTGGCTTTAAAATGATCTTAATACAACTCATCAAATTAGCGAAAACCTTGCATTATGTTTTGTTATAAGAAGGAAAGTGTTTAAAACTATATTTGTGATGTTTAAATCCCTTTTAGCTAATCACAATTTGTGCAATGTCAATTTATAATAATGGAATTCATTGGGAAGTATGGGTAATAAAGCAAGGAAGAATTATACCAAGTTGGTAAGAAAGATATTTGGTGCTAAATGGGAGAAACATTGCATATTATACAAAGGAAACCTCGGATCGGCGAATCAAGGAAAAACGTGCATTTACTCTTGCAAGAGTTGAACGTAACCATAACATCAAAAATTGTTTAAAACTCATTGCAGGCTTATGACGATGTACAGTGGGTGTCAAAAGTTTGCGTACCTTTTTTGGTACTCCTGTGAAAATTTATCGTGGATAGTGCATTTTTTGTTATCTCCTTCACGAAAATTGTGTAAGATCAAAGACCGATATTACTGAAGTGTATAAAAATAATAGAAGCTCAAAAGTCAAGCATATTGGGCTATAATTGTAGTAAAAAAATGTAACCACGGAGGCTTAATCGCTTGCTAAAACTTAGAAAGCGGTAAAGCAAAGGAAATAATTTGAAATTACGCATTCCTGCATCAAAATAGAGATTATGTATTAACTAAACTAATGAATTTCTGTTTGTAAAAATAGTTTGTATTTCAGTAAAAAACTCCAATATTAACTTTTGCTTGTGTTAAGGTGAATCTAATAAACCTAGCGAACTATGCATCTACTATGAGTATGTGTGCATTAGATAATTCAATTTGCAGTGAAGGAATCTGACGGAACAAAGTACATTTGTATTTTTATGGGGATCACACCTCAACAATGAATTTATTAATTGCAAAAAGCAATGAGTGAAGCGTGCTCAGGCCCCTAAACCAAAATGTCCTCTATTATAGTACTGTATAGTGTAATGCTGAAAAAGCAATTGAATGCGGCTTTCTGTAGCTGTTTTAGACGAAATTACTTATGAGGAAAGAAATTGTTCTAATCGTTTCTAACAAGTCGAGTTAATTGATATGCGGTAATCAGTCCACAACAATATTTATATAACGTTAAACTAATTTCGGCAGTCAAATATCTTTATAAAAAGAATTTATTGTGGTGTTTTATGTAGATAACTATGGTTGTCAAGATATAGGGTTGATTCAAAATACAGTCGTGTAGAAAATCATCTATTAATGAAAATTTTAACCACCATACAAGTAAATTGCATTCGACTTTAATGCTTGACAAAAGCATATCATATCAAAACAAGATTGATTTTTGTACCAAGGACTAAAATACTCCATAATAGTTTTATGCTTTCATAATACAATATAATATCATATAAAAAGATAGTCTAATCAAGTCTACTAGCCATAAATTGATTCCAAATCCTGTCGATTGATAGTTTCTTTGTTTTAGCGAAATATTTGATCAATATACCCTACAAAAACTATACAAATATAAAGTTGTTTTTTGGAAATACACTAAATTTATCAATAAAAATCATGCGTGGCATGTAAAAAAGGGCTCATACGATATATCGCCTACTCATAAATACACAGTATATCAAATAAATCTAATACTTCCAAGTTATTTCGAGGACGATTAACGTATTAGCAGTAGTTTAAACCTTCGATTCGAATGATTTACCACATGCGTTTAAATATTATGTAACCTTTCAATCAATCTCAAGTAAATCCATACAAAAATGAAGTTATTTACAATCACACAACAATCCCCATACAAATTTCAAATGAAATCTCAAACTGATTCTTCAAATTTATTTTATTTTGCATATCAAATCTCACATTTTGATTGGTTATTGCAATCTGTACAAAACCTTTGTTTAAAACATCTTTTCTTGCAAGACATTTCTTACTGTATTGCACAGATCGCAATGAGTCCAAAGCACTTTGTAGATGTCTACTGTACATTCAATAGTATATTTATGTCGCTTATCCGCTGAAACAAACCTATGTTATTATCTATAATCTAAGTATTGGTGAGGACGAGATTGTTTGAAACAAGCAAAAGTGTTTAAATCACTCTCTTCCGTTGCTCTACTAATTACAATTTGTGCAATTGGCAATTAACAATAATGGAAACTCAATGGGAAGGATGGATTTACAAGCAAGGAAGCCTTGTACCATCGTGGAAGAAGAGATACATGGTCTTAAAGGGTAGAAACATTGCGTATTATGACAAGGAAGCCCAGAATCCTCGAGCCAAAGAAAAAGGAACGTTTACTTTGGCTGGCATTGAGCGAAACCCAGATATTAAAAATGGTTTAAACCTTGCAGGTTATGATGGCAAACTTATGAAGATTTACACCAAAAATGGCAATGAATTCATGCGTTGTTACAATGCAATGAGTGATGCGTGTACAGGTCCAGAACTCCAAGCTCCTAATCCAAAAATGCTTCGAGCAGAATCAAGCATGAGCTACAGAACTAGCTCTTCCAGTGTTCCAAGACCAAGTGCTTCTAATAATGTTCAAAGAACAGTGACTCATTCTGGCTGGCTGGAGAAAGAAGGTCAAAATGTTAAGAGTTGGAAAAAAAGATTCTTTGTGCTCTCTGGCACCGAGTTAACTTATTATGATCGTATCGGTGGCACTGAAAAAGGTGGCGGCCGTATCGTTGATGTTAGCTACTCGTATGATCGACGAAATAGCCTAACGTTTATCCTTAATAATGATCGAGTGCTCAATGTAGCTGCTGACTCGGAAGCAGACATGCAGAATTGGTACAATTCTGCATGTGGTGTACTTGGCAAAGCTAAAACCAGCTCAGCAACTACAAATCAACCCGTCTTTAATTTCCAGAACACACAGCCACAATATTCGGGCTCAGCTGTGCAACTTGGTAGCCAAGGCTATGGCCGAGCTTCGTCTCAGCTGTATGAAAATGATCAAGGAGCTCGATCGTACAGTGGCAACGCATCACCTGTTCGTAATAACAGTGTGTCAAGCTACAACTCTAGCAATTTAGGAAATTCACCACCAGGTCAACCTTATGTGATGCGCGGAATGTCCTCCTCTTCGACAGGAAGCAACCAAAATGAATATGGATCACCAGCAATTTCGTATAATCCTGATGCTGCTGCTAATTTGTGGAAGTCAAACCAAAAACCAGTTAGCCCTTCATACGGTGAAAATTCTAATCCAATCTGGCCTGGTTATGGACAGGGTACCACTAATCAAGCTGTGAGCCCAGTAAATCCTCGACCAGTGTCAACTCCACCAAGGCCACCACTTGCTCCAGAACCAGTGGATAACAACCGATCATATAACCCTGGAAAAGCTGCAGAGCTATGGAATAGTACACCATCGGTCCCCATTTCGAATACACCTGCACCACCTGAGCGTAAACCAAGTGCAAACTTGCAAGCTTTCCTCAATAAGTATATGGTTGAGGAGGATACCAGTCATGCAATGGAGCCTGTAATTAAGCCAACAGTATCAGAACCTATTGCCCAGGTCGAAGCTCCAGCTGCACCACAACCAGAAGTGGAATTTGTTCGATCAGCTCCAAAGCCTGTGCTTCAAAATGTGACTGTCAACCGCCCTGTTGTACAACAAGTGAATGTAGTACAAAACATTAATATCTCCACGCCATCACCAGTAGCTCAAGTCCAGGTTACTCAACCCAAAATTATGAGCCCAGTGAACGCTGCTCCATCACTTATAGCCTCACCAGTTAGCAGACCTGTGGCGCAACAAGTAGCTGCTCCACATCCTATGAGTCTCCCTGTTGTACAACAAGTGACAACACCTCAAGCAGCGAGTCGTCCAGTTGTACAATCAGTAGCTGCTCCCCAACCTGTGAGCCTGCCTGTAATAGAATTAGTGGCTTCTCCACCTGCTACAGCAAAGGCCCCACTCTATTACCAAAACTCTTATGAATCGGATGATCACGAAGGTCTTGGTGAATCGGATTTTGAAGACGTACCCCACCATGGAAACAACGATTATGACAGTGATGAGGATGAAATCAACGATCGAAACTCCAATGATATTGAGGGTGATGACGACGATGATGATGAAGAAATGAATAAGGAAGACTTTATAGAGCAATATGAAGAAGAGGATGAACAAGATCATGAAGACCATGAACATCAATCGGTGAAGCCTTTGGTTGAAGTCATCCCAAAGAGTGAGTACGTGCCAGAAGTTCACAAACCAGCTTCAGGTCAACTTTATGTGAGTACTGTTCCCAAACAGCCTCTATGGACACCAAAAATGCCGGAACATGTAGCTCCAGCTTCTGCCAGTTTGAATGAAATGGAAATTTATGAAGATATTGGCGACCACCGCTCAAGCACTAGCACTGAAGACGCACCTCACGTTACCCCAGCAGTTCAGGTAAATGCGAAGGAGGATTTTGCTCCTGCATGCCAAGAACCATCCTCAACACCTTATATTCCTGGGCATCCTCGCGACCCAAAGGAATTGAAATTATGGAAGCCTGTTCTTTCAACTGAGCACCAAGACAAAGACATTGTGCATGAGCATGAAGTATTGAATGAAATTCAAGATCATGAAAGTGACCATGACGATGAATCGAAGCCTCGAGTCACGCCACTTGTGGTGGTCCACCCTAAGGAACAATATGTACCCAGTCTAAGCCCCCCAAGTGAGACCACTTATGTTTCAACTTCAAAGCCTGAACCAAAATGGGTTCCTACTTTGCCTCCAAAGCAACCTGAAAATTACTCTGACGATGGTTCTTATGAACATGTTGATGGTGCCGACGTAGTCTTTGAAGAACATGAAGAGCATGAAGGTCCGTGCTCTATTGATTGCCCTCACCGTGTACTGGCTCACCCAAAGCAAGATTATGCTCCTGAAGTGTCCAAGCCAAATCGAGATATGATCTTACCACCTCCCGAGTATCAACACTCAGAAAATGAACACGAATCCAATGGCTTAACTACACTCAAGCCAATGCACCCTGAGACTGTTGTCGCCTCAACAATGAGCAAACAAGATCAAAAAAGCTCAACGAAAGGAATGGAAGCACCTAAAGGATGCTGCACGATCATGTAAGCTCGTCATATTTGCCGTATTATATATGAAAACTCAATTCCACTTGCTCACCTGGTGCATCGTATATTAAACTAGTGCATATATACATAAGAAAACATCAACTTTTGCATTCAAACAAAACCTTGTTGAGTTTTTGGTAGTTATAATCTATCAAATCCCCAAGGAACACTGATGATTTTACTTGGCTTCTTCAAGTTACGTCACACTTCAGCACGTGCCTAGCGATCAGCTTATGGTGTCGTTGATTTATCTACTCCAACCTACCAATATCTGCATCAACTAACTTTTCAAAGCTCGTTCCTGGACATTAAAGCACGTGCTCAAATACAACCGCACACAAGCCGGCTAAAGAGTGGTGATTTAAGTCAATCAATGAGCTTTCCGGATGGGTTGTCCATCTGTATCACCTCAATTTGTACTCCAAAGTTGTGCCAAGAAAGCATCGCTAGGTATAAGAGGGTCTAACCAAGCTTAAATAAAGCGCAAATACCTTTGAAGTTGGCTATAAGCTTGACATACTTGCAGTCACCACCATAGCCAACTGGCTAAAGAGTGGTGAAATTAGCTCGTCAAAAATGACTTCCGGACACATAAATGACCAATGGACTGGCATTGTTTGAGTGGAAGTGGACAACGCAGCTATGCTACAAGCACGAGCTCTTCGAGGCCTCATGCGGCTAAGCCGTCCAGCGCCAATGATGTTTTCAAGTAAAGCACAAAACCTAGAAGTACAACGTCAAAAGCTCCGTGAAGCACCATTTGATGAAGTATTGTATGGCAATGATGTTGGTATTCGCAATGTTACTTTTAACCGACCTAAAGTTTTGAATGCTTTGAACTTGCCTATGATCCGTAGCTTAACTCCAAAGATTCAAAAGTTTGAAAAGAACCCAGCAATCAATGCCATTATCTTTGAAGGTGCTGGTGAAAAAGCATTTTGTGCTGGTGGTGATATTCGTTTTTTGTATGATAATGGCAAAAACCCAGAAACTCGTCATTTGGCTTTGGATTTCTTCCGTGAAGAATACCGATTGAATTATATGCTTGCTACAATGTCTACTCCAGTAATTTCAATTGTCAATGGTATTACTATGGGTGGCGGTGTTGGTCTCTCAATGCATGGAAAATTTGTGGTTGCTACTGAAAAGACTACTTTCGCTATGCCCGAGACTGCAATTGGTTTTTTCCCTGATGTTGGTGGCTCGTACATTTTGCCTCGTATCGGACGTAAAATTGCTCAACAAGACGACTATCGACCTCTCACTGATGATTCGATCTCTGGCCAAGGTCTTGGTACGTTCCTTGCTCTTACCGGTGAACGTTTGAAGGGTGCTGAAGTATTTGGTGTTGCTCTTGCTACCCATTTTGTTGAGTCAAAGGAAATCGCTGACCTTCGCAACCACTTGGTAGAATTTGATTTTGAACCTGAACTTCGCCAATCTGTTCGTGATGACATTATTGATGAAGCTATCGGTGACCTTGAGACTGAAGTTGAAGAAACTAACGAAGGTAACTTTGGCTAGATAGAATTATTTATTTATTATTGCTGTAGAATTCTTGGACACTGTCGAATCTGTATTTGGTGCCCACAACAAGGATGACACCGTTGAAGGTATTTTGGAGCGTTTGACTGCTCTCAATACCGACTGGTCTCGCAAAGTTCATGACAAACTTCTCAAGTTGTCTCCTTTGAGTTTGAAGGTGACTTTGCGCCAAATGCGTGAAGGTGCCACGAAGAACGCTGCTGAGTGTTTTCAAATGGAATTCCGCATGGCTACTCGCATGATGGAAAACCCAGATTTCTTTGAAGGTGTTCGCTCGGTCATTATTGACAAGGATAATGCTCCAAATTGGTTGCATGCCAGTGTCAAGGATGTCACCAATGAAGAAGTAGATAGATTCTTTGCTCCACTTCCTGAAGATGAAGAGCTCGTGTTGTATCAAACATCGGCTGTATCTGATGAGGAATAAATCACAACATAATATCTAGCCTATCGTTTGGACTACGTATCAAGTCTTGATCGTAATTTCGTTGGGGTCAATCCAATGTATTTCCTTGTATGGATCAACTGCATCGTAAGGAGCAACACCTCTTATTAGTATTGTTGACCATGGAGTCCTAATTTGTTCAAAGGCACCATTTTCTCCCATTGGTTGTCTTGGAGTTTGACAGAACCATCGCAAGCAATTATAAAACCTGATGAAAATAATGAAAGCAATTTATATCAATAGGACTACGTATAGATGTTCAGCAATCTTTTATTTTGATAGATATTAAGTTCTTGAAAGAAAACACCCCAACAGAATAGCAGGTAACATAATGATCAAAAGAATAAGTATCCTAAATTATATGGCACATTTATTGAGTTAGTGGCAATTTCGATGTTCATGACAGGTAACACATTTAAAGTTATATTCTTTTACTTAAGGGTTTTTTATTACATTATTTTGACACAAAATATTGATTGTTTAGATAAGATAAATTGAGATATCAATATTCCGTCTGGTGTAGGTTACTCTTAGCCTCCTTCAAAAGCCTATGCACTTAGTCTTCAGGCTCAAACTTGGGGGCTGCTAACGGGAATAGAGGTGGTGTATTTGGAGTTTTTGGTCCTATATAATCAACTTTAGGTTTGGACAACTATCGAAGGCAATTGCAAAACATCATTTGTACCATGAAGTGGGATTTTGAGATTGAAGACATGGAGCTTAATTAAGTGAGACATGAAAACTTGATAATTTCATGGATCATATTGTGATTGGACGATCATGCGATTCAAAAAATGAAAATGTATGATTTGTTGCCTCCTTGGGCATGATTAAAGTCACCTTATTCAATCAAGTGATGAGTAAGATCTTTTAGAATGATAGCTAGAAATATCAACCCAACCTCAATATATTTTTCACAAAAAGAATCTTTCTGTGACCTCAAAAGGCTGCGGTCCGAAAAATCGTTCGCAAAATGATATTTAAGGTTTTTACGCTTGGTATCTAGTGGTGTAGCAAAATGTTTTCATAATATAGGACTATTCGTTGGAGCATATTCGATAATTATAAATTACCTTGACTTAGAAAGATCACTTTGAAATTCTAGAGTGACCATCACACACTGTTCACGTCAGCACAATTTCAGTTCTACACCTGAATGATTCTACTTGATTATTTCAGCCTTCAGACTATTGATACAATGAGTGGGTAGCATACATGCAGTAAAGAAAATAATATGGGTATGCTCTCTTAAGTTCAACTAACAACAACGTAATGTGTAATGCGATTCAGGATGACAAAGTATTATACTGTAAGTTAAAGTCAGGTTGGCTAATAATCAAACACTATTACAGTACAGGTGTAGCATCAGACAACAATGGATAATGCTCCGGTTGGTAAAACACATACTTTTAAAAAGGACTAGAAAAATATAGGATGTCCCAAAGCATGAGAAAAAACACACCTCAACACAC
>JNBS01000623.1:5816-26428 GCA_002081575.1 Thraustotheca clavata | reverse complement strand
TGACAAAGGCAATATTGAAGTGAATACTCGTCAAGCAAATTAATTTGTACACGCATCAATTTCATCATTGAGCCATTGAGCCATAACAAAACCCCAAATAAAACATATTTTTGACTGTGTTGAAATACTGCATTGTACTTTGAAGTATACTGTAATCTCAAATATAACATTTCATTCTACCAACTCATTCACATTGCAAATATTCTTTATCCAATTCATTTCAATCTAAAGCAAATCCTCCAAATGACAACAATACAAAAAATACAACAAGCTAAAATTCAAATCACAAATTTTGTAATTTTTCAAACAAGTGGTTAAACTAAACGTTTTTCATTACAGCAATTTAACCTACTCGCATTCTACAACCACCACTGGCAATTATAATTGGAAAACGATGTATCCCCGCTACATTTAGTTAAATGTAATGTCATTTGTTATTTTCCAAATAACTACATAGTGGCAACCAAAGCGCTTTTGCATGAATCAAACCCAGCAAGAGTTCAAATAATAAACAAAGCTCTTCCGTGTGACCTCTGTTGAGTTAAGTGCTTTGGTTGCAAGTCTTGGAAATAACATATTGGCCCAAAACTGGCGGGGATATATCGCTTTCCTTATATTTTTCCCTGTTTCATTTAATATCGTAAAATTCACATTAATTTTCATAAGTCCTCTTTAATCAAATAACTTACTTACACCTAGTTTACCCTTTTGCGTTTAACTCTTCTACCTATTTTACTACTAATAAAAACCTATTTTTCAACTACTTTAACCTCGCTTTCTATTCCATATCTATCAACACTACAGCAATTCAAACACTCTCCTCTTCTTTCTTTTTCATTCTATCGAATCTATTTTTTCTCATTTCCTCTTAAACAAGAAATAATCACACCTTCTCTTCTTGTTTCATCCGGATACAACCGGATTCCATTTTGAGGTGCTAATTGCATCAATTGACTGGATGCCGATGTTGTCCCGTGTGTCCAAGCCGCTTCTTCGTCTCTCTCACGTACGTTCGATGGCGTCTCACCACGGCCATGGAACGTATCCCCATGGTATGCACTTCCACGTCTCTTCTGTGCACAAGAATCTTGCTACTGCTTTCGGTACTCTTACGTGGCTTTGGGTGTTTTACCGCGCCAAGGAAGATGGTGCCGTTGTTTTGGTATAAATGGTTGAATATGCTAGGTAAATGATCCATTGTAGGGCTTTGAACATCCTTGGGATCATGGCCATGGTCATGGACACGGACATGGTGAAAGCCACGGTGCTGTAGCGTATGAGACGGTTGAAATCGGTGAACGTCCTCGTTTGATCGAAGAATAAGTTCATAATGATGAAGAAAGAGGCAAGGGATGGTAGATGAACATATATAACACATACGAACGACTATGGAATTGCCTACGTTTTAGACGAGTTGTCGAATGCTTTGATGCAAACGGTCGAGATGATGGGATTGACTTTTAGCTTTTTCCATTTCTTGATGCATGTATTGCTGTACAAAGATGTCGATGGATGGATGAAATTCAGATTGATTGCCAAAGTAGTCGTAGTAGTACGTTCCATCAAAGAAATACCCATCAGGAAGAGGTTCATGCTGATGCTGAGATTGCAATTCTCGCTTTTCTTGTAAAGTTATGCTGGAGTTGGGTTTCTTGATTGCTTCATATTTGATCGGACAAGATTCAAGAAGAAGGGATTTTAAAGCATTTGCATCCAATTTGATACCGGTAAAGCTCAGTTTGCTTGTAAAACTAACTGGTGCTGGCATTGGTTTAAGGGTAGCTTTAGTACCAGTACAGAGGTACTCATAGATTTGCAATGGATCATCTTCAAATGCTACAACAGCTTCAGTTGACCACACACTACCACATTGAGCTGCTAGAGGAGAAATCACTGTAGATGCACAAGGCAAAGATTGGGTTACTTTGTTGATTGCAATTGCCTAAGCATTGAATTACTTCATAGAGCAATTAACCAGCTATTACCTGAGCTAGTCGAAGACCTTTAAGCACTACTGGGTGCACGGGGACAATGGTTTTTAAAGTTGCATTTGGTGCCAAACCATTCTAGATACATTAGAGAACCAAACCAGAATATTTATGTACCTGAAAACACTGAAGAAATCTTTGGCGATCTAGCCGAGCACTTGTTTCCAATACAACACTTTGTACATTGGAAGCAACGGTGTAATTTTGGGGTTGTTCAATCCACTTTGGATAATATTCATTGCGGTAAACTTGACGGTCTTTGGCTTCAAAAGCATCAAGGGCTAACAAAGTACTCACTTCACCCTCAAACACGTTGGATCCAAGGCAAAAAACATCGCTAAATGGATCAATAGCATCAATTCGAGAGCGTAAACGATGTAAGGTTTTGCGTGGGATATCTGCAGTGTTGCTCAAGATGATTGCAGTAGTAAAACCTACAGCTAGCTGGTCCCAAACCTTTGGTAAAGAATTGCAAGAGTTGGTTTGATGAATGCAAACACTTGATAGGCAGGTTATCACTGTGCTAACTTTTGTTGGTAAAGAAAAATCCTTGGATTTAATTGCGGCCAACACAGTAATACAATCAATGTAGCCTAACAAGAAAGTTACTTGTAGAATTATCAATTGTACAATACCAATGACAGTGAGAAGAATACGTGGTCTAATGTCCCAGTCTTTTTGGCCTGAAATTGTTGTGATTTCACTTGATATCTTGGACTGAATTGCATTAACTTGTTCATTTTGTATTGGATACAATCGAGTGTCAATAATAACATGATGCCAACTAGCCAAAACATCAGTGAAAGATCATAATATCAACGTACTCATTCATGTTGCTTGAGATATTGATCAGCGCTTTGGCTAAAGTTTGAACATCACTTCCTGGTAGCCCAAGAAAGACTGATATAGGTACAGAAAGTTTGGATGGTGACTTGAGCTTATTCCAAGAAGGTACTTGAATGCTAGCCTTGGAAATATGAAGTTGAGGAAAGAATTGTGCTTTGATATCTGCTGCTGTCTTACTCGGAAGAACTTTAGCTATTCCTCGTTCAAAACCTCGAGTTGTGCCAATGTTTTGCTCTTGAGAAAGATTATCTATGGATCAAGATAAATAGTGAACACTAGGAAAATTAACCTTGGGGTCGATAAAATGGAATATCATGACGCAATAAAGAAGCTTTCCACTTGTCTAACAAGCCAAGAATTTCTGTTTGCTGTCGTGTCCCGGTAACAAGTGGCAGTGCAATTGTTGATGATTGCAATTTAATGGGAAAATTTTCCGTGACCTACAAGGATTTGAAATTGGTTTTAAGGAAAGGTATTGTACAGGATTGCTTTGTCGATCACCAAAATCAATAAGCAACAATAAAAGTTCTTCATCGGGTGTGGGTAATACACGTAATGAAGCAAGGTGCTTTGGAAAGGAAACAACAATAGGGTTAAGCTGTGGACTCTTAAATACAAATCCCTAATTTTGAAATACCAGATAGATCGTTATATGTGTTTTTGTTTTACATTTGCATAAGTTTTGAGTGTGCCTTTAACCAAAGGATAGATGGATGACTGAACCATAAGTGTTGCATGTGGAATAGCTTCATTAATTTCCCTTCCAAGACACAAAACTTCTTCTAACTAGGAAACAATTACTAAAGTATTCATAGTTTTTTGTACCATGTGCTCCGAGCATAATACATCGTCAATGTGACTTGCAAAATCTGCTTCTTTGCCAGCTTGGATCCATGTTTTCATCAGATCAAACTCATTTGTGACTACTACATAGTCCTTTGGATGTAATAAAATGGTGTCTCCAATAGTAATCCGTCCCAAAGTCTCTCCTTTAGCTACTTGACTTGGTACTTTATCAATGCTCAATAGTAAATACCATTGACTCCATTCTACAAAAGATTATGCAAATTTGGCGCTTGAAAATGGTTTACTTGTAGAGTCATGATCGGTAAATTCTCCACATGCATCAATACATTCAAGTTCGAGATGAAAACATGATTCCAAATAGTTGACTGGCAAGTTTAGACTATTGTTTTCAAGTACTTTCAAAGCTACAGTTTGAGCTAATTCTCTAGCATCTAGCAAAGAGTGTTATTTGTATTAACAAATCTCAAGTTACTCTTCTTTTTAGGTTCAATTACAAATGATTGAATAGCAGCTTGTTGAGCCTAGAAGAATTGAATATTAGATGACATAAATTTTTACTTGAATCAAAAGTGAATAAAGCTCAATGAGAAGTCTTGTATCTTTGGTGTTTTCTTTCACATCATCATACCGATCTAGTTTCTCAAAAGTTGGGTGAACAAGTGCATTAACATCCACAACACGAGATGCAATTTTGCCTGTAGCCAAAAAATACGTTCTTGCAAACCGAAGGCCTGTTAAAGGCTCTTCAGCTACCACCAACGCATGACTAGCAGGAAATCTTTCAATTCCCTAAGAGAGATATTAAAAATCTGAAAAACGAGATTGCAATACTGCTTGATCTGCTGTAGTATTGCTCGAAAGGAGCTGAAAGTCTTGAGTTCTCGTACCAAAGAGAACTCGAGAACCTCGATACTTTGCAATATCTAATCCACGAGCTTTATGACGAATGGTACCAAATTCATAAAAACTAATTAGATCTTCACCCCATTCAACTTCAGATTTGGTTTGGCGCTCTGCTGGATGAGCCGTGTGGTCAAGCTTCTTCATAAAGTTATCAAAATGTACTTTTAAAGCAGGTACTGCTTCGGTGACCAAACAATGAGAAAAATAGTTATCAACAGCCATAATATGGCTCATTAATGGCATGGCAATATCAATTGCTTGATGGTTCATTGTAAAGAAACCTTTCGATGTAATTTCATCAAGTCCAAAAGCTTGAATTAGAGGCCATTTTTCAATTGCCATACGATCATTCGAATCAATTGGAGCTCCAATGCATTGAAATGTTTCAATGACATTGCGAAAAGCTTGAATTTTTGTCATTTCACGATCATCTTGTGTTGCATCTTCAGGACTGACAAATTCAGTTAAATTTCTCCAACAAGAAATGAGTGGTAAAATAAAAGCAGCACTATCAGGATCAAGTGCATAGTAAATTGATACAGCTTTTCTTGTAATAAGCAAGAAAACTTCTTCCAAGAACTCATACTCTTGTGGAATTACTTGTTCACCAAGTAATTCTTGTCCTGAATTTCCCAGAAAAAGGTATTTTAACAACGCCGTAGATCCACGTGAGTATAAGCCATCAGCACCACCTACAACCAACAATGCATCGCATCTAATCTCTTGTTTATCAAGTAGTTTTTGCACATGCTGCAAACGTTCATAGCTCTCGTGCCCGTTAAACGGACTTGGCATTTTGGATCTTGAAGGGACATACTTTATTTTCGGCACTTGAAGTTAGATGCCACATTTAAAAACTTTTAAAATTCGGCATCAAAAATATCTTTTCATTTTTTAATTTGCCACCACTTCAACAAGCTCATCTTTGACTCATTTGACTCATTTAAACGTATAGGGAACGTACAAGAGCGATTTCTTGCAGTGATTTTACTACAAAGAACATGAATCCTTTGAAAGTACTTTACTACAAGTGAATTCGGAGCATTGGAGTCAAACCAAAGTTGGTTAGCTCATCTGTGACCTTATCGCCATCGATATTGGCAAGTATATTTGTAGGCTTCATTCTGCGATATTCAATGGTGCTTTTGGTCCATGATCTTGGCATAGCAGAATTGTTTGCATGTTGAAGCCTCAAATTCTCTTCTTACCGAACTCAATGGGGATAAGGTCACGGTTTAGCTGGCTGACTTTGGTTTAGCTACCAATGTCAAGAATTCACTCAAACCAATATGTGTTAATGTGTTTTATAAAGCAATAAATGTGATGATAGAACTTAGTAGTCATTGTCGATTGTAGAGGGCATTATTAGTGAGTGCTATTAAATGGACTTGAAAGATTGGAACAAGTAGATATTGAAAAAGATCAACAAAGAGTACTATCATAAGATTTCTATTGCTCAAAAGTATATTTTCTTAAGGAGAATAATCAAGAATTGTGTCAAAATATCGTGCTCCAAGTGCTTTGATTGATCCATTCCAATGACATTTCATAACTTTAAGAAATCCACTGGAAAGAAGTGTGTATAAATCTTGGTTGAGTTGTACATAATTCATCATGACAAATTGACACCCCGTAA
Organism: Thraustotheca clavata; assembly: GCA_002081575.1. Classification (NCBI taxonomy): domain Eukaryota; phylum Oomycota; class Saprolegniomycetes; order Saprolegniales; family Achlyaceae; genus Thraustotheca; species Thraustotheca clavata. The sequence goes on along the minus strand of JNBS01000623.1, from coordinate 20,248 downwards.
AAGATAGAGCTTCTTTTGCCACTGTAACATGAGGTTCTTGCATACACTTGATGAGAAGTTTAAAAAGTTGATGGACAAGTACACCATCATAACGTGGAGCAGATAGTAAAATACGTGCTGCTGTTCGAATCGCCATAGCTTGATTTCCAGGTTGACGACGTGGCCAAGTGTGTAACAATCGCTTTAATAATTCACCAGCCATTGAAGGAACATAAGCAACAAATTGTCCTCCAGCAGTCACAAGTTCATCTTCATCAGATCCCGTAGTGTCAATATAATGGGATCGCATTAAATGAATCCAAGCACGTGCATAATTCTTTAAAATGTCTTCCGATTCATCATCTTTTCCAATGTGTTCAATAGCATACCTATTCATCATGGTTAATTATCATTTAATATTCATTGTAATACCGCAAAAATTCTGTCCAGCTATGACCATGATCAAAATTTTTAACCTTGGCACTCTTGGAATTTGCACTTAAGTTGGCCATACTCATGTCCATGGCAACAACTGACATTTCTCTGCATTGTTTCTTGGCCATTTTTTCTAATGATTCAAGATATTCTAGCCGCAAAAAAGTAGCATCAGCAATGGCACGGGAAATATGGCCTCGACGATGAGGTAAATGCTTGTGAATAGCCCGAAGTATATGCAATCTTGCACTAGAAGTACGAAAATCTTCAAACCGCATTTCAGTGATTAACTACACAAAACAATTAGCAATAAAAGACAATTAATTCATACTCGATGAATGAAAATCGGCGTAATGTACTGATCCATTGTCACTTCAGCGCTTGCATCACTCAAATTTAGAGTGACACCATTTGAAAAAAGAATTGATGTTAATCCATTCTTGACAAATTGTTCATTTGGAGTATCCGATTCGCTTCCTGAATCAATGTTCAATTTATTGGCAAATAATGCTGAGAATACAGTGTCTACAACAGCTTCTCTTGTGACTCTAATCATTCAAACAATAAACCATGTATCAACTGAATCATCATTACCTTTTTGGAATACGTTTTTGAGGCAATGCAAAGGCCAATTTATCTGTAAAAGCACTAGATTTTGACGTTGCTTTGACAGGATACGCTTCATCATCTTCCGATTCCGAAGAACTTCCTCCATTACTATCACTACGTGGTCGTCGTAAAATTTGTAGTTTTCGTTTAGTTTTTTTCTTGGTTTTCTTAATCTGTGTCGGTATAGGCATCGTCGAAGGTCCAACAACGGCTGAGGATGTTGCTTTAGGTTTCTTTCGTCTTCCAATTGCAGTTCTTTTGCCATCTTTTAAAACATGGCTTCTTCTTGCCTCGTCTGTCGCACTTGATGCTTGTTTATTTGCCTGTTTTCTCGTACTTGAAGGTGTAAACGTGAAGACAGAAGCATTTGGATTTAATTTTGATGCTAATGGAGCTTTCTTCTCTCGTTTTTCATCGACTTTCCCACCATCGGCACATGATCGAGCTTGCATCTTTCCCACTCAAACTCACCACTGTTCATTCTCTTCATTCATTGGTTAAAACACCAATCAGATCTCAATTGTCTCATTTCTTATTGGTCTATTCTTTCTTTCAATATATTGTATATTTACGCCAGTATTTACAATCATACATACATCAATCACTTATCTATGCATCCTACCACACACAATCCAACTCCATCGCTCTTCGCAGCCTTCCAAACTCTGCATTTCCTACATCCTTTTACTCCATCCGGATACATTCTATCCATTATCCAGCTGACTTTCAAATCCGGATAATCAGAGTTAATATCCGGTTTCAACTCTGAAAATTTATCCATTCCGGAAACATCCCGGATTTTCTTCAACTCCGGAAAACCGTTATCCGGAATATTTGATTCTAGAATTTTCCGGATTTCCTTCAGCACCGGATAATGAACCTTTAATATCCGGAGTTCAAATATCACTCAGCAAATGCCAGTATCCGGATACTGAACTTCCGGAGAAAAGGGTGCCCGGATAACATATTTATCCGGAATTGGATTATTTATTTTAAAAATGAACACAAACGTGCGAAGACTGCGGAAGGAAGTAGCGGAGCTTCGTAAGAGTCCTGAAGCGGATATGGTGTTGTATCCTTTGGAAGAATCAATTGTGGAATGGAAAGCGTTTATCACAGGTCCAGTGGATACGCCATTTGCGAATCGTGTGTTTGAATTACGTATTATGACATCACCAATGTACCCAATGGAACCACCAAAGATGAAATTTTTGACCAAGATATTCCATCCCAATGTTCATTTTGGTGATGGTAGTATTTGTCTTGATATTCTCAAGCGTGAATGGTCTCCAGCATGGACATTACGTGCAGCTTGTTTAGCAGTGACCTCATTATTATCGGATCCAGCCGCCGATTCGCCATTAAATTGTGATGCAGGCAATATGATCCGTGCTGGTGATCTCATGGCATACAACACAATGGCTGCAATGTACACGGAAGAATTTGCGTTGCATACTCTTCCAGAATCTCCACTTTGATACAGAAGAGATGATTTATATTAATGAAAACATCGTCCTAACTACGGCATGCTCGGAGCATTGACAAAAGACTACTTGGGCACATTTACGGTAGTGTTCGAAGGTGGTGGGGTTTTTGCCTTTGAAGGAGGAGGCGTCTTACTTGCGGGCGATGGAGGAGTCTTTGGAGTTCGCTTCATCGGTTGCTTGGCTCGCTTTGCTGCTGCATTGCTCATTTCGGCCTGTGACGATGTGCGTTTTAGTGATTTGTCTTTTGGCGATGACGAACCGTCATGACTCGGGCTCTTCTTGCTTGATCCCATTAAGCTGCTATAGTCGGTGCCGTCCAAGCCGTCGTGGAGATCGCTATCGTTATCCATGAGCGATGAAGTCAGGTCCATGCCGAGAAAATCAGGCGAGTCGGCTGTCAGTTCATTCAGTGAGTCGGAATTTACTGATAGTCGAGATGTTGGGGCTGATCGATTTGCAGGTGGAGGTGTAGGTCGACCTCCGTTGTTGGGCATGGTGTTAGGTCGATTTTGTTGTTGCATTTGCTGTTGTTGTTGCATTTGTTGCATTTGTTGTTGTTGAGATTGTTGTTGGGCCTGTTGTTGTTGGTTGGGTTGTTGGTTTTGGCCAGAAAATGAGTTCTGAGTAAAGGATTGGGATCGTTGGAGTTGTTGTGTGTAGTTGGGGTTGGGTCGATTACCTTGATTAAAAGCCATGCTGTTTTGTTGGTTGGCGATGTTGGGTGGGGTTTGTTGTGTCATTTGAGGTGGTTGCCGATTGTTCATGTTGTTGGAATTGGTATGCATTTGACCAGAATGTTGTTGCTGCTGGGCCTGTTGTTGTTGTTGCAATCGTTGCTTCATTTGCATTTGCATCATTTGTTGTTGCTGCTGCTGTTGTTGTTGCAATTGCTGTGGATTTGGGGGACCACGAGGAGCATTTGGATGCGGAGACGAAGCTGTTGGTGGCGAGTGATTTGGAGGTGCATTGCCCATTGAAATACTTCGATTTTGCATGTTGGGTTGATTCATCAATGCAGGGTTGTTGGGGCTAGTTGATTGAGACGCATTGATACCCGATTTTGCTGCTCGGGCACCCATCGTCACTGCAAGCTGCTGCAATCGCTGCTTCAAGGTAGCAAAATTTCCATACACTTCACGACCCGATGCAGTACGATACAACGAGTCTTCTAGACGTCGAGCCATATCAGGTAGGCGACGAATCCATTCAGCAGGGGCATCAGGTTTTCTTTGTTGCAAGAGACTGACACTACACACAGAAAACATTAGCCACAATATCAACAATCCAAGGTTTACATTTTTGCAATCATTTTTCTTCGAAGTGGAACATCATTTTCCGATTGCCACACTGTAGCTTTACCAGGTGTAGCTACAGCCATTTGACCAGGAGTTGATGGCATTGCTCGACCAACACCAGAAGCATTCATAGATGATGGAACAACAGATTGTTGCGAAGATGATGGGGCTGCAGGTGATGGCGAAGGTCGATTTGAATCCATCATCATACCTCCAGGAGGAGGAGAACCTTGGGGTGGACGATACGAAGGCATTCCACCACCCATGGCAGGATTCATCGCATTCATCGAACCAGGATGAAAATTGCCAGGATTACCACCTCCTGGAGGCATGTGCATACGTCCTGAATTTGCTAGGCATTGTTGTTGGGTCACACGAAGCACTTCTTGTGGTGGAGCAATCAGATCTGGTTGAGCAGCGAGCATGCTTTTAAGTTTGGCCAATTCTTGTTCGTAATCCGTAGGATAATTCATGGGCATACCACCACGCATCATACCAGAAGCATTTGGAGGTGCATTTGGATTCATCATGCCACTGTTTGTACGCTGAAGTCCATGGGGTTGACCGTACGATGGACGTGTTTGATTAGGATTGTAGCCTCCATACATCGGTTGTTGTGGTGGTCCATTGGCATTAGGAGGCAACATCATACCATTGTTGGAACCAGGAGCAGTATTGTACCGTGGATTCATGTAGCCCATATTTGGATGGGATTGTTGATGGCCCATGCCTGCAATATTAGGTCGAGCCCCATTCGGTCCATTGTTGTTGGATAATGGTTGATCCGGCATAAGCAACGTAGAAAGCAACGATTCCGAGTTTTCAGGTCCTCGGTTTGTTGGTGGTTTATTAGGTTGTGCTTGTCCAGGATTTTGTCGATTTCCAGGTTCATCTTTTCGTGCATTTTGTTGCATGTTATTATTTGGCATTCCATTTGGATTGTTATTGTTGTTTGTTTTGTCCATATTATTTGTCGTATTCTTGTCATCCTCCTTCTTTGGCATTTCATTGTCAAAAAAACTCAAATCATCACCATTATTAAAAGAATCATTTTCGCGTAGGCGCATATCATTATTCTGTGCTGCATTTGATGTTCTTGACGTTGGATTCACTCCAAATTGCATTGTACCATTTAAACCGGGTACGCCCGTCGGTGTCCCAACACTAAATGGTATACTAGATGGCGAACCTAGTCCGGATCCGCCAATATTAGAGATATTACCACCCATTGGGAACTCATCAAAGCCACCCAAGATATCGCCATCAAAGTCCATGCCCGAGAACGATTCCATACTTGTTCCTCTCCCGCTTCGGGTGTCCTGTGCAGTTTAGAGGCTGTGGCGTTAAATATAAAATAAAACCTGCTACTGGAGTGCTGGGTTTCAATCAAGTTTCAGAGGTTTATACCACTTTGGAATACATATATTTCTTATCACTACATCTATCTCTATCTTTCCTCATTGTATTCTATCTCTCATCTCTACTTCATTGTACATATATCCATCTCTTCTACGCTAACTACCATTCATCAAGCATGTCTAAGCCCACGTCCCCGTCCCGGGCCTTTATTAAAATGTCCAATTCAAGTTTTCAAATTTTTATATACAAATATCAAATCAATTCAAATACTTTTTTTTAATAGTATTTATCATTGCTCACGCGTTTTTTATTCGCGGCTGCACATGGGTGGCTACTCACCATTTAAATACTTTCACATACAAATTTTAAATGAAACTGGAATAAAAATACAGTTGGGAGAAGCGTATACCCCTAAACGCGATGCAAATTCGAATCGACGCCCAATTTGAACCAATCAAATGACGTGTTAAAGAGAAAGGCGGTGCATCCGGATACGCGGCAAAAAGGACGATGGCCATGAAAATGGACTGGAGATGAGCACAATGTATGAGATAAAAGAGAGATAGAAGAGAGATAGAGATATTGGATTGAGGAATAGAGAAAGGAAGGAATGAAAGGAAGGTATGGAGAGGTTGTAGTAAAAAGAAGAGGATTGGTAAATGGATTGCTTTTGATTTGAAGAAAGGACAGGATGGCGATCACGTATCGATCTGTGTACCTTGTGACGGACGATGATTGCATGAAGAAACGAGGCAAGGTAGAAAAAGCTTGATTGATAAATGAAGGATAGATGATGTATGGATTGCTTAGAAGAAGAAGAGTAAAAAACAACGTGTACTGTCTGTCCATGAGGAGGATCTTGTGCATGAAAATGAACAAAAGGAAATGCAAGAACTATTGCATGGGGAAATGGAAATGGCAGGCGTTGGTGGTTTATTACCACTTGCCTTTGGATCAACAAAGAGGAAGAAAAAGATGAGGATACATGTAAAATTTGATGAAGATGGTAATCAAAGTCAAATTGAGATGCAAAATGTTGGATCAAAGAGACAAAGAGAAGAAGACGAAGATCAAGATCTTATTGTGAAAGAAGAAGCTAAATGTGATGATACTCATATTGCTGCTGTAGAGAAACCAGGTAGACAAATGATGAAGATATAACGATGGATGATGATGGAATGTAGTGAATTTGGATAAAAGTTTGGAGAAATATTGGGCACAACGTTATGCTCTCTTTACAAAATTTGATCATGGGATTCGACTTGATCATGAAGGATGGTTCTCGGTGTGTGGCTTTTTTGCACGAATATTATTTATCCATGTATGCGTAGGTGACACCAGAAGTGATTTCTAAGCATCATGCTAAACGTATTGCATGTGATCTTGTGATTGATGCATTTACAGGATGTGGTGGCAATGCTATTCAACTTGCTTTAACTTGTCGTCAAGTGATTGCTATTGATATGGATCCATGTAAAATTGAAATTGCCAAACACAATGCAAAGGTATATGGAGTTGCTGATCGCATTGAATGGTTAGTGGGTGATGCCTTTCAGCTGCTGCCAAATTTACAAGCGGATGTCATCTTTCTTTCACCTCCATGGGGTGGTCCAGAGTACCTCAATGCTCCAGAATTTACTCTGGATACAATGATGATGGGAGATCAGTCGGGCATAGATCTATTTCATCTTGCTCGTAAAATCACATCAAACATTGTCTATTTTCTTCCAAGAAATACAAGCAAAGCGCAAATACGCTCTCTTGTACCTGAAGAAACTTGTGAATTTGAACACAATTTTCTCAACAAAAAGCTCAAGACAATTACGATCTATTGTGGTGCATTGGCATGTGCTTTAGATCGTTCAAGCCCATCTCCTGAAAGCTCAGGATGAAAAAGATCCCCAAAAGCAATCTCCATTACACTGTAGGCTGCGACAGTGATATTAAGTAACAAAGTTCCTTCACTTCACTTCTTTACGCCATCTCAATCGCTTCCTCATTTCTCCAACGATAAGGGCAACATAACAATGATCAGAATCCATACAATAATATCGATCTCCACATAGTGGTAACAATACAATGGAGGGGTGCAATCGACTCTTGCTATCTTAAAGTTTGTATAGGAAGATTGGACAACCGCGGTTGATGCACTGCCCGCCCGCCCACTTATGGCCCATACAAATATTAAGATATTTTTCAAATATACCCAAGAAAGTTAAACTATCCAAAACTATCCAAAACCCTCCAAATTAATCATTTTTTCTGCGATTGGTTTGTATGGCACACAAAAGCCAAAACACTGCTTGGATGCGTGTCATGGACAAAATAGTACAATCAAATCATGCTTCCGGTTTTTCAGAAGACGGTCTGATTATAACTTGCCGATTTTGCAACCAAAAAGCGATCAAACTTGAGAGGCCTCACTATCCTCGAACTGGAATAGGCACGTGGCAACAAAAGGCCACAATGACTAAGTTCTAAAGCATAATAATATTGGATTAATGGATGCTTTTGTTGTCAAAAAGCGACGCGTTGAAAACGAATCAGAAGAAGAAAAGATCCCAATAATCTCGATGAACAAGTTCGATCTCAATGCTTCATACCTTGTCCAGGCATTGTTCAGGCGACACCAGAAATATTACAATCATTCATCAAGTATTGTAATAAGCATGGCCTTTAATCAGTGGCTATCGTGCATGAAGAGAACCGATCGTTTGATAGACATATTAATTGCATAGGTTCATTATGTACAACAAACCATTTACATTTATAGGAAAAACATTTCTTGGTCGACGTTCCGGGCGTCATACAATTGTTTAATCTATGTAATCTATATGTTTATTCCAAGCTTATACTCAATTCGTAATATGTATGGGAAGAATGCCTGACCGAGGTTATTTTCCTCCTGGCACTTGCCCGCCCATTCGAACCGTGGTTTACTACGAAAATGGATTGCCCGCCCAACTAACTTTGGTTTGCTTACAAGAGTGGGATGCACCCCTCCTAATGCAATACTAGAGCTGATACCAAACACCTGATACGCCAATACAAATATGAACAGTCAACAATACAATTAATTATGTCCAAACAATTCTCATCCATAGATAAACTTCAACAATTTACAATACAATGAAATTTCACCCATATACAAACTGCAAGAGTTAACAAGACAATGACAAATACAAATTTAAAGAGGTCACAATACAATAAATTCAACAATTAACAATATTCAATACAAACTTTAAGAGTAGACAACACAATAAGAATCGCAGTTAACAAGACAATTATTAAGTCAATACAAACTTTTAAAAGTATGCAATACAATAAATGTGGCAGTTAACAAGACAATTATTGCGTCAAAGTCAATACAGACTTTAAGTGTATACAATACAAAAAATGTATTTTATACAATAAATGGTAAAAGTACAAAAAAATTGGTCAGATGTCATATAGACATAGCCTAAACCAGAGGTTTAAATACGCCGAAGCGTAATCTCGTCCTTGTCGAGGGAGATGCTAACCTTCTCTCGGTTCAACGAACACACCTCTGTATGCAAATTTTGTATATAAATACTTACACTTGATCTGTACTTCGATTCTCATTAAGAGCATTGTATTACATTGGATCTTTGAAAGACATGGACGAATTGGTGTTTAATGTAGCTGTAGAAAAAGGAGATTATGGCTTTGGGATTTACTTTATTGGAAATGAATTGGGAAGAGTTATCGTTGAAGGATTTGTTCCTGCTGATGATGGGACTGCTGGACCTGCTGAATTGCTTGGATGTATTGAGCCTGATGATGTACTTGAAAAAATAAATGGAGTTGATATATCTACTTTACAAGTTGCTCAAGTAATTGATTTATTACGTAATGCACCAAAAGGATTAAATGGACTTACCTTTCGAAGACTTCAAGAGCTTGAACAAGATAAAGAAATTGTACCAACAAAATTATTTGGTGGATTAAAAGGAAATAAAGGATCAAATTTGAAATCTCCATTATGGTGGAGTGAATTTCATCGATTAAAAGCTTTGGAATTACAACGTTGGGAAACAGCTAATGTATCTGAAGCAGAATTTTGTGATTTACTTTATAATGCCAGTCATAACAAACAGAAATCATATTTACGCCATGAATTCCCTACACTCATGCAGCATTATCAAGAACAATTCCAAGTACATCTACATAATGCACCAAAGGAAGATAATTATATTGTATAGGTATGGCCACAACCACTTCAGTGTTGTGAAATGACTGCGTATAGTTCCAATGTGCGTAGTGCTCAACCTACTGTGATTGAACCTACACCTTGTTTGACGACACTCTTAGGCGTACTTCGTTTACGCTTTGGTTGGACTCGACAAGAAATCACTGCATTCATTACAGCTTTGCAATCCCAGTATGATATTCACTCAGTAATTGATTTCTTATCTTGCAGAAGACAAAACAAGATTCTTCATTTACCAGCAACTTTTCCACGTTTAACTCATACGATTTGGCAAGGGATGGATGAAGCTGCAATGGGATTAATATCAAAGGAAGATTTACGTCATATTGAATCTTTAGGCCCATTTTAGAATGCTTCAAAATAATGGTGCTTGATTAAACAATAATTCATTCTTAAATAACTTTCAAGTCTCCCAGGGCTTTTCCAAAGTAGTTTGGTCAAGGTACCATTTCCATAGTTCATCATGACCAGGTACTGGCTTTGATTCTGTAGTTTCTAAAAAGTATTCCAACGAGTTTAACACGTGAACTATTTGCTCACCAAAAATATGAGCTGCTTCCTCTATTATTATTGTTAGAAGATGAAGATGAAGATGATATTAACCTCTCTTTGTGCATAAAAACAAAATACGATTAGTTGTTTCTTTAGATCTTTCACTCAATGGATCTCCATTTTCAATTGCAGATAGCATTTTTTGAAGAAAATGAAGCTCTGTGCATGGCTCTAGAATTATTTTAGTAAAAGCAGCTTAACAAGGATATACCGATCATATTTAGCCAGCATTGCAAAATAGTCTCATCCAAAGTAGAATCATTTAGTTGAAATAGATCTTTGGCAAGTGGTGACAATACATCAATAGCAAGTAATTCAGCAGCATGACATTCTACTCCATAAAGATAACACATCACAATAAAACCAATGTCATACCCCACATTGCCAAATTCTTTAGCAATCGAGCACATGCTCGTTTTGTTTCAATATCGCCTTCAATGTACCAAGCTCGATACATTTCCAAGTTATCTTCATTGCCAATTTCATGATGATTGTTATCTATTAACAAAATTAATACAGCGACTCCAGTAGAATTTACCATTCACAGCAAGATTCGCAAGCGTTGTGAGGATGACTGTAGCACATCTTTGAGTACAGTCCATATCACTCAATCGTTCAAGCAGCAGAGTAATCCCTCCACACTTGGCAATTTCCCTTTGTAGTGCAGCTACGTAGTAAAACATTAAATCCACTGCTTTAATAGATATTTTCTTACTAAATGCAGCTAAATCTCCGAGGCGAATCACTGCAGCTTCAACCAAAAGCGACCCTTGACATCGTTCAAGGATCAAAATAAGCTCTGGAATCGATTTTGCGTCCATATCCACAAGCGTATCTGTGTCAGAAGCAACTTCTACTGTACTAATACCCATTTCTTCGTTTTCTTCAGCTCTTTGAAGCCAGGAATATCCATAAGAAACTACAGCAGCCACCGCGACGATCGCCATACCTCCTCGCCATCCCATACTTTACCAAATGATAAAATACTGTTGGAATCTTCACACTATTTCTTCCAAATCCTCTTTTGTTCAACATAAAAGCAAAGAAAGTGCTACTACTGGTATAAAACATGCTTCATGATGTACTAGATACGCTTTAAATTGCATTAGATATCGGTTTAAAGCGCATAGAGCTTTATTGTGATTAATAATTTGAAGAATGAATTAATCGTAAATAGTGTAAGATTAATTGGATCTTGAAGAGTCGTCAGTTTTAATTTTGATGCCAGCAAACGAAGTTCAATTACCGCGTATTTGCTTTGACGATGAATATCGCGTTCGTGTGCTTGAATTGGAGAAGTTTGTACATACGCAGGAGCTAGAGAGTGAATGCAATCAGTTTGTATCGAGTACTTGCTTTTGAAACGAGTGAAAATGATGAATTTTGATGTAGAAATGGAAGATTTTCATGGCACAGTCAAATCTGTGTTAGAAATCATGGAAGCACAAGCAAAGCGTATTGAACTCGAAAAGCTAAAGGTAAGCTATGGGGGCTATGGATTAGTGTGATGCGTTTTAGGCAATTGGACAACGTAATCGAGTTGATAATGAAATTGAAAATCGAAATCGACAAAAACTAATGCTTGAGGTTTTGATCAAAGAAAAACAAACTGAACTTGAAAGGTAGATATAGAGAATTGAATTATTGATCAAGATCGTCGAGTAGATATTGTCAACAATTCAATTCACTTGTGAAAATTGAAGATGAACAACAACAACTCATTGAAAAACTTGGAAATAACGAAGCGTAGATGATTTACATAGAATCAAATGGTAATTGCAATGGAATGAGTCTGTTATATAGCTTAATAGACACCCTATTAAAGTGGGAATAGAAATGGATGTGTGATATTGGAATAATCTTAATTAGAAACATAATGAAGCACAACACTTTTTCAACAAGTGCCTGAACGCAACATAGCATATAGCAATATGCTCATACAAATAAACTATCCCGTTGTGTGTGGAATCGGCAGCTTAGGACCATAATCTCTTAATATTCGATACAATGTCCATCCGACCATTGGACCCAATGTACAGCATGAACCTAAAGGCGAAATGGGTTGTCCAACAAGTTTATTGGTAAGAAATACGCCTTGTTCATAGAGAATGACTCCTGCAGCAGTAGCAGCACCAAAGAAATAGACGACATTATAAGGTCGGACACGCACCATATCAGCCACCATATAACTCATCATACCAGCACCAACAAGCGCTAAAATATCCTTGTAAATGACTGAAATTATCCAAGACGACATTGTATTGTATAAAGCTTCAAAAGCGAGGTACATCGACAACAAGGCAACACCAAAGTCATCAAAATATGTCAAGAAAACTGCAAGAAGTATGGAAACAATCGGTTCTATGGTCTCGCCAAGCTGAAGTACATCACACGATGCAGCTATCAATGCAATGAGCATGAAAAAAAGTGTGCATCGCATCAATCGATGACTATTCATGACAATGAGAATGGCTAAAGTTTCCATGATGACTTCTGTAAGGAAAATGGACAAAATACTGTCGGTAAACTCGACATCGTCGTCGTGTACTTCTGGCTTATAGACTTGAGTAGCCATAGCCCATTGATTTAACTGCGTATGCACTCCATTAAGAAATTTATGAAGAGAGACAAGCCCATCGTCCAGTGGGTACTTCGCCATCGCGTGACTTTCACAATCAAAAATTCCGTTGTTTTCACCGTTGCCCTCTCGCTTTTAGGGAATAGATTTCTGCGACATGTGAACGACAAGTTGTACATTTTCGGTGTAATCAACAGAACAGGATAAATGACACAAATAATATTATTTATTGATGGTAGATGACTTGTTTCATGACGATTTGATGGATTGACATAATTTGATCATGTCTATTTTGTTTTTTCATTCCTAAGTCTTCATATTTCAATTAGAAATGGTATGTTATTTTGCCCATAGCTCAATAGTTGACAACTTCTTCTCAGTTGTATTCTTTGATAATGTCTTTCCCAGAGAGTTTATTAACATCGTTGCAGAATTTTAAAGAGCTATCGAAGCTCAGAGCTAATAAGCAATTTACTTGCAGGATGTATCCTTGCATTGAAACTACTCATTTGTGGCCAACGTCTTGTTTACTCCAAAGTGATGCAAGCAGTCATATTGTTGATATTTTCAAAGAAACAATGAATATATACTCAAAGATTCACATACACGCAAAAGTTCCCTTCTTGTATGACCCAAAGAACCTCTGCTTGATGTTAATTCCAACTATATTCGAAAACCTTTTATGCATGCCAATCCTCGTTGAGATTGACTTATTTTAATACTCTTTTTCAAGGGCATGAAGATTATTTGAATCAAGTTGTTCATTTCGAAAATGTGCTGCTATCATTTCCTAACTTAAAGCGCTTAAAATATCACCTTCGAGGTTGGTGGATAGAAGTAAAAAATTTCAATGCTTTTGCATGTCTTAACATCAGTCAAAATAATCCCGTCTCTTGCGTTATGTGATGAGCATATTGATAGCCTATCGACCGACAGTATAATTTGTGCTTTGGCAGAATGGTCGAAAAGGTTTCCTCACAGTTCTATATCCGTGCGTATTGTATTTAACAATTGGGCGAAGTTTGCACGAGAATTTAAGGGAAGTACAGAATGGAGCTTGCAAAGTATGCCTGCCTGTAAATTTCGCAATGGTGAACTTGACGCTTCAAATATTTTATATTCTCCATGTCGAGGTGATGAAATTTTTCCATGTAACAAATATTGTTAAATTTTGCAAACAAAGGCAAAAGTGTTTGAAAATATGTAAAGGGTCCAACCATTTTGCAACATATTGCTGTCCATGTAGGATCAAATATCTTTCGCGGCGCATTTTTTTCAACAGATTTGACACTACACTCAAACTTCCGTAAGCCATCCACACAGTTCGTGAAAGGTATAAGTATGCCTGAAAAATTGAGTTACTCCTACGAGTTGTTCAATGTGTAGTAAAACTCTAGATACAAAGTCAACACTCATCCAAAAATCGATGATAAATAATGCTGACACCATTGGGTTGAGTTGGATTATACTCGTTGGGTCACCGACAACAATTTCATATTTACTTACTTTCAATTCTTCGGGTATTCCAAATAAGCCCAGGTTATAGCAAGTGAATGGAGTGACGATAGTAATTTACCCACATATACCAAACAATATATGTTGACAATACTAATCGAGAAAAGGAATTTAAATATTAGCCATTTGCTCGACAATTAAGCTAGTGATTGCCCAATATACAGAACATTTTCATTTGTATCTTCATAAGCCCACAACGCAGACTGTGCAATAACAATACCAAAAAATCGATAGAACTAACTACTTTGAAACTCTGATACATTCAATTGTCGATTTGCCACTGCCATTGTTAGTTGAGTTTGTTCTTTGGTGAAAAAGATGTATGTGGTATATGCATAATTACATAATTCATTGGATCTTCATCTTCACTTGGAACAAATGGAAATGAGATT
>JNBS01000621.1:0-17596 GCA_002081575.1 Thraustotheca clavata | reverse complement strand
TCAAATACGTTGGGGCAATTGGATACTTGGTACCAATAGCTTCAATTTCCTTGAGAGTAAAGAGCATAATGTTGAATTTAGCAGCGGTGGCGGCTTCAGCTTCAGGAACAGTGGCTACATCGCAAAGAACAATAAACTTATGCGTGGTGATGGATGGAGCAGCAGTGAAAAGATGTTTAAGTTCACCAGAGGTACAGAATACAGTAGGAGCTTCAGTTTGCCCCAAAATGTACGACGTGGACGATGGGCCAAGGGAATCGTAGAGACACGACATGGCACCACCACAGTAGAAAGCAGCATATTGGGCAAGAACCCATTGTGGGCGATTCTTCATGTAAATACAAAGCATACGATGGCCAGTAGACGTTCGTTCGAGCATTTTTTCATACATCGAACCAGCAGCAATAATTTGAATACGTGCATAGCCCTACATATCATTTTAGAATTTTTTAATCACATACAGCTTACTTGTTCATAGGTTTCCCACACAAATTTACCAACCTTGCCATTGCTGTCAATTTCACGGTGACCGAGAAAATGACGTTTTGGATTGCGTTGTACAGTTTTTTTGCTATGCTTCAAGCATTGTGTCGCATTCAGGCTTAAGGAAAGGGCCAACACGGTAAACTGGACCATGTCCAGGCTAGCTTGTCGAGTTATCAGGTTGGCAAAAGAACTTGGGTGGGTTAATCTTGCCAGTAGGTCGCATACATAGAAAGTAAAGCCCAGCTAACAATCCCATGACAAATGTCGACAAAACAAGCAACACAGGCATCAAGACCGATTTTGGTGCTTTCAAAGCAGCGTCAGCATGCAATGGGGATTCAATGCGTGCAGTCAAGAAATCAGTTAATTTCGCAAGTGTACGTGGTCCTCGGTATTCTTGTTCTGCAGCTTGTCCTTGAAACAATTTCAACGTTGGATATCCCTTGACATCATGTTGTTGGCACACATCTTGATGTACATCACAATCCACTTCAGCAACTTGTACATTTTCAAGTACCGAAAACGTCGCACTCAATTCCTTCCATGCAGGGGCCAAACTCTTACAATGGGTACACCATGGCGCATAAAACTATTATCATTCACTCGAAAAAAGTACATTTTTGCTTCATACCTTGACAAACACGGCATCTTTCGTGTCTTTAAGTTGCTCCAGCTCATCCCTTGATGGTGTAGGCACCTTGAACTCGCAAGAAGGTATTTATCCACAGGAGGAATCTCAATCGCCAAATACGCTTGCACAGAAGCTGCCAAGAGAACGCATCCAACTCTCATCTTACTCTGACATGCTGGGACAAAAAATCAAAATGGCGCCAAGATGGCCGGTTAACTAACCGGAAATTTATCCGGTTACTGTACGAATCTGTACAGTATATTTTCCACATAACATTCCAAGTAATATTCCAATACGTTAAGAATCCATACATATTTGAAGTTATTATTGAACAGTTACGATATGACTAAACTGTATGACTCATACTGAAATATATCATACTAAAGTAACGTCTAGCAACCTTTATAGACCTTAGCATGATTGAAATCAGCTTTTCAAGTAGGTATCTGTGTTCGAAGAGCAAAGATACCCTCCTCATCAATGGATATCTCAATCTCTTGATAAACTTATCTATTTCACAACGTAGTAAAAAAGGTACTTTAAAAACGAATGGGGGTAGGGGAACTAGTTAAAAGGCGCGTCTGTTGACAAAGATCGGATATCTTGTGATTTTATTGGCTCTTGTGGAAATACATGAATATGATTGGCTTGTTGGGGACGTATCCATAGCAAGGCAGAAATCTTTTTTACATGAAGATCTCATTGCTGTTGCTGGCACCGCTGATTACAGCAGATTATTGTCCTGATATCTTTTACAAAGCAGCAAATGTGATCTTACAAAGCCCATTTCTATTGTCCAAGGACCCGACTTTGAATAATGCCTGGTAATATTGCTTGAAAGTGAAGAAATTTGACGAAAAATATCTTGTAGTCATTCTTGCATCGCAAATTTAGCTGCTAAACAACCTTATGCTCCTCTTTGCTATGTAATAGGCATGGATGGCTATGATTCATCGTATCCGATTCAACAAGATTGCCATTGTTTGTCATTTGGATTAACAGAAACTTGTGCTCAAGTGTGTTTGCCAAACCCAATTTGTTCACAGAAATCTGTCAAGCCAGAGTGCTCTGCATGTGTGGCAAAAGCAGCTCCATCAACGTGTGGAAGCAATACTCCATGGACTTTACCATGTTATGAAGCTTGTCAAAGTCCTAGTTGTATTTTAGAGTGTAGTCCTGGTCCCCAGTGTCATCAAGCAGATCAAATTTGCTCAAGTTGTGTCTCAAAAGCATCTTCTTCATGCAGCAATTCCCTCGTATGTTGACATAATATTTCCTATTGTTTAATGAGTACTATAGTCTAGCTTTGGACGGGGATGGAGTGCTGGTTGCACTGCTACTTGCTTTGGTTCCACCTGTAAGAAAGAATGCAATCGTGTATGTGGCAATGGCTATTTAACTGCTGACGAACAATGTGATGATGGAAATACTGCCAGTGGTGATGGTTGCTCTGCTAATTGTCAAGTCGAAAGTGGCTTTGTGTGTCAAGGAGGTTCTACTAGTCAATGTCACCTTGGTACTTGTGGAGATGGAGTTCTTGAAGGCAATGAGACCTGTGATGATGGAAATATTGCAAATGGCGATGGATGCTCAAGTGCTTGTCAAGTAGAACTCGGAGCTACTTGCTCTGGTTTACCATCTATTTGTACAGCCATTTGTGGTGATGGCGTGTTTGCAGTTGGCTTAGAACAGTGTGACGACGGCAATAAAGCTTCTGGAGATGGCTGTTCCGCTTCTTGCAAGACAGAAAAAGGCTATAGCTGCACCACCAACTCTGCTCATACTTCTGTTTGCTCTACTGTATGTGGAGATGGCTATACTATCCCTGGTGCAGAAGGATGTGATGATGGAAATTCAGCTTCTTATGATGGCTGTAGCAGTGCTTGTCAAGTTGAATTGGGCTACACTTGCAAGGCTGGAAGCTCTGGAGCTTCTGTTTGTCAATCCAATTGTGGTGATAAAATCGTTGCTTTTCCACTCGAAGCATGTGATGATGGAAATCACATCAATGGTGATGGCTGCACTTTGGATTGCAAGATTGAACAAGGTTTCAATTGCACCACCAATGCAGCTCACGGTTCGGTTTGCTCACCAGTGTGTGGTGATAGCTATGTAGCCACTGGAGAAACTTGCGATGATGGTAATTCCTCACCTGGAGATGGATGCAGCAATACCTGCACTATTGAGACTGGTTGGACTTGTGACAATACCCAAACCACGGCTCCGAACTCTGTATGTACTCCAATTTGTGGAGATGGAATTGTCCGAGGCTGGGAACAATGTGATAGTAAATCATCCTCTTGTGTCAATTGCAAGATCTTTCCTGCTGGTCCACCAAAGTAAGATTGTCTTATTCATCATATAGATGATAATGGTTTAGGTGTGGTAATGGTGTTTTGGAAGCAAATGAACAATGTGATGATGGCAATACCGTATCTGGTGATGGATGTACTTCACAATGCAAACTCGAACCTGGATACATTTGCCAAGAAACTAATTGTTTTGGTATTTGTGGTGATGGAGTTAAGGTGTCATCTGAAGGCTGTGATGATGGCGATGCTCTTTCTGGTGATGGATGTTCATCAACTTGTACTGTTGAGACTGGCTACGTTTGTACTGTTAACAGTTTAAATCTCTCTTCATGCTCTCCTGTTTGTGGTGATGGCAAAGTTATTTCCCCAGAAACTTGTGATGATGCCAATACAGCTAGTGGTGATGGTTGTAGCTCAACTTGTCAAACTGAAAAAGGCTTTACTTGCAAAGCTAACAGCAATGGGGTATCGAGTTGCTTAGGAAATTGTGGCGATGGGTTTGTTATTGTTGATAGATTAATAACTAATTATTTGCTTTAGAGTCAAGGTGGCTACCGAGGCCTGTGACGATGGTAACACCAAGTCTGGAGATGGTTGCAGTGCTACTTGTACTATCGAACGTGGATATTCATGCAGTGGCTCAATCCCTAGCGTTTGCAACACGGTATTTACACTTTGATATTAATTTTATTCTCATATCACAATAGGTTTGTGGTGATGGTATTATTACTGGAAATGAACAATGTGATGTTGGCAACAATAAAGGAGATGCTGGATGCACTTCTACATGTCAAGTACAAAAAGGATATCAATGCACACAACCAAACACTGGTGGACCATCTACTTGTACAAGAGTGTCATCTTGTGGTGATGGTTATCTCTCTGCTGGTGAACAATGTGATGATGGAAATAATAATTCTGGCGATGGTTGTAGCTATCGATGCCGTACCGAAGCTTTGTACACATGTACTAATACTAACAATGCTTCTCCAAGCACATGTAAAAAGAGCAATTGTGTCAATATTCGTAAAGATTGGGATGCCCATTCTGCACAAGAAAAGGCAAATTATATGTATTGTGTCAATCAAATGTTTCAAACTGGGTATTACCAAAAACTCACAGGGATTCACGTATATGCTCCTAATGATCAATACGCCCACCACACCAATGGATTTGTTCAGTGGCACCGCAAATGGCTTCTCATGGTACAAAATGTAATGCGATCACTTGGTGGTGTTTGCTCATGTATTAACTTACCATATTGGGACTGGGCTAAGGATGCTGCAAATATGCAACTCAATGGGTGTCAATCTAAACTCGATTGCAATCGTAAGTTTTTCTATCTAATGATCAGGTATAACTAAATCACTTAGCTATTCTCCGAGAATGGGGTGGTGGTGGTTCAACATCTTCTGCTTATAGAACAATTCCAGTGTATAATGATCCTGCCACCGGTTCACCAACCAGTTCTGCCTCTGGTTATTGTGTTTACAATGATATTACCAAAGGATGGCGTGCAGGTTATACCCTTGGACAATTTTCTAATCGGTATGAGGCATCATGTCCTATTATTCGACGTGGTTGGGATGACTACGTAAGTTTTCCTATTCAGTTAAGCATTCAACTTTGTTTAGAATGATCAAAGTGGATATTACTCATCCCCAATGGCATCTTCATCGTTCCTCAGTCTTGCATCAAGTCTAGCCCGAGCTTCTTCATATTCCAGATTTATTCCAATTGCTCTTGGTGATTGTCACGTACTCCCACACGATGGCAATGGTGCCTACCTTTCTACATTTATTAGCCCTGCAGATCCAGTGTTCTTACTTCACCATGTAAATATTTCTATCATGTGAAATAGCTTATTGGTGTAGGGTAATATTGATCGAGTATATGCTCTCTGGGAAGCTTGTCATGGTTGCACCAACCCATCAGCAGCTACACGTACAGTCGAAGGCACTTGTTATTCAGGCTCCGGCAAAGGAGATGGAATCGATGATGAAATGAGTTTCCTCACGTATGATGATCTTGGCAATGGCAGATTCAATATTGTTCCTTCTGATGTGGCTAAAGACTTTGCTGAATGGATGCCACAAGGTTTTCACACTCCTGGCGATATGATGGACACCACAACTCTTGGTGATTATGCTTATCAATATGCTGCAAATTCTCTTGATAGTCAATTATGGTCTGTCAGTGGATGTACTACCAAGAGACCATCTTCAGTCATGCTCGAACAACATCCCAACTTTGTAATGTTATCTTCTCGATCGCTTCTTCAGCAAAATGCTACAAGTGATGACACAACTCAGCAATATATCGAATGGATTGAAGACCTTCTTGAAAAAGTCAACTCATTGATTTCACAATTGCAACAAACCAATTTGTTCAGTTTACCATTTGCACAAGGTCTTTTGGGGCACTTGGCTAGTGTTGATATGTACGCTATTGATGTGGCTGCTACTTGTGAATGCATGCATATCAACAAAGTTCTTTTGAACAGAACTGATGAGCATGGTCCATCTTTTCACGATATTTCAGCAGCTTCTAAACGCCATTGGAATAATACGTTTAGTGGCACACGAACTTGCTTCCACCGACTTTACAATACAAACGAAAGTGATGTACTTCAGCGCCAATATTGTGATGTGATCTTAGATCCGTCGTTTGAAGCAGCAGTGGAATCGTTTGTAGCTGATATGACTTCAGCATTTGCATCTACTGATTTGACTTCCATCATCACGACTATCACCAACTATTTCAAGTAGTTCCTGGTTCAAAATGTTTCTTGTGTCTTCATATTGCTCATCTAATAAATTGAATTGGCGTTAATGGTTGTCTAAATCTTTATTCATGGACAATGTTGTAACCATGAGCTTTAGCTTGTCGTTGTATGAATCGCAAAGACATTCCAGGTTTGACTTTCATATCTGTAGCTTTCTGAAGAAGAGTGTCAAATACGATTTCATCAAAAGGCTCTTCTCGCGACACTTCTAACGATTAGTTATTCACGAAAGTTCACATATTTGCATACCTCCATCGTTTAATTGAGCAAACACAGAGATAAGTTTGTCCATTTCTCGATTTGAAGTAGTCTTCTCAACTATGTCAAGCACAATTGCAGAGTTTACAGTAAATCCATCACATTCCATTTGAATAACCAAATTCAAAGCTCTATCCAAAAGCCCTATAATCCATTTAGTATTTAAACAAGAAATTTGAGTTATACCATGCTGCAAGGCCAATTCAATCATGGAAAAGTAATATTCTATGCAAAAATTAATTTAACAGCAAGAGAGATTCACAACCTTGGCAACGAGCAACAGATAGGACTTGCTTACAGAAATCAAGGCACATATCAACATCCAAATGAGTTCCAAGACGTGCAAGAATATCACGTAGGAACAATGCATCAGGTTTAATTCCTACTTACCGTGAGGTAAATATATATTGTACCATTACCTTTATCGCGCATTGTCTTTACAAGTTTGATTAATTCATCTTGTTTGCATTGCTGTGCAAACACACAACCAAATAAAGTAGCTGCCTTTAAGTCGAGTTCGACATTTTGTGCTACTAAAACTTGTAAAAGAAGTTCACAATCAGCCCATTTCTCATTTTGTGCGAGAATTTCTAGAAAGGCTGTGTACACTTTAATTGTTGGCCATTGATCAAGCCTAAAAAGATAATAAGACATGGTAGAGACTTATTTTTCTTACTGTCTAAAGTTTTCAAGCAAATCAAACGTGGGAGATGATGCTGGGAAAGACTTGGCCATTTTCATGCACGCCATCATTGTAAGTTCATTTACTTTGACATCGTGTCTATTGCCATATATGGTAAAAACTCTTTAATAATGGAAGAGTATTCTTACGTGTGCATGTGATCAAAGACTTGGAGCCCAAGTTCATGAAGTTCTTGGTGTTGGGCACAGCCACAAAGTGCTTTGTTGTATGCTAACAAATCAAGCTCAACTGCATCATTGAGCACAGTCGACTCGATAATTTCTCGCATAAATTCAACGTCATTTGAAGCCATTGCAACATTCATAGCCGAGCGAAACATGGACAAATTTGCTTCTTTGCGTTCGACAGCAATGTAAAAGAAATCCTTGTAGCTTTCATCAACTACACGTTGCTTATTTTGGCTGTCTTCGTACAATGCTTTCATTAAAGTAATACAGATTTTTTCATTTGGTGGAATTTCCTACGAAGTTGTTAGTACACTCTACATTAAAAATGATATATGTACAAGAAAGTCATAAATTTCAAATGCTTGCAGAACTTCTTGGCGTTGGCACAACGCATAGATCACTTGTTCAAACTGTTCCAAACTCACTCGTCCATATCGATGCCATTGTTCAAAGATGACTGCAGCTTTGGCCAAAGACGCTTGTGCTTTAGCAGCTCCAGTAAACCACCTTTCGTAAATATTATCTGATAGATCATGGTTTGGTCCAAAATGTAAAATCCAGTCTGAAGCCAATTTATACTCGTTAGATTGCTGAGCACCAAAAATAATTCGTTCAATCTACTACATTTGAGAAATGTTGCAGGAGAAATGAGCTACAAACCATCGGTGTCTCGAATGGTAAGCCTTTTAATGTCTTGACGACTTTTTGTGCTGTCACAGTGTCTTTTTCATGTCGAATTAGATTATAAATTGCAACGTATGCACAATGAGTCTTTGAATCTGTCACAGGAGATGTCACCATGACATTTACAAAGAGTGGCGATAATTCATCAAGAACTTGAACGAGTTTTTCACGTGAAGAAGAAAACAATCGTACAAGTGCTGTAAGAGTTCCTTTAGTGGGAGAAACTTGAGCTTGATTCATTTGTGCATACAAGTCTAAAGCCAAATTATGATCTATTTGAAAACATAAGAGGGAAGGCAATTACATTGAAAATTTGTACCTGCATCATCGCTCGAGCGAGTTAATGTGTTTAAAGCAGCATTATACATAGGTGCTGTCATACTGTATTGGCTTTGCTTGATGTCGTTAAGAATTTCTTGAACAAAATTATTGTTGCGGAGATAAGTAGCACAATTTAAAGCTAATTCATAAACCTCCTATGTATAATTTAGCAAATCAATGAAAAGAAGTTTGTACTTGTGAGTCCAAGTTGCTTGCGATTAAATCACGATAGATTAACTGAAGACTTTCACATGAATCCATGTAAACTTGGCTTGGATGAAAGTAGTGTAATAGCATCGCAATGATATTTGCATCTGGTTTCATCTTCTTGGCTCGCATTGTTTTATACACTAGACAAATTCGAATTCAATGGATTTCAATTTGAAACATTGAATTACATTCAAGAACAAGCTCTGGGTCTTTTGTTGTAGTTGCCACTGTAAAACTTTGACGCCAAAAGCGAAGGTTTGCATCAAATTTAAGAGAGGAAAGAAGATCAATTGTGAGTTTGAGAAAGGATGGCACAAGCTCTGAAGCGTGTAAATGTTGATTTAAATGGTACAATGCAAATCCCAAATGATCCGATCGAGGTTTGATTTTATTCACTTTGGCAAATTCAAGCAATTGAAATGCCTACAAACCCAATATATCAATTTCTATTGCAAAAGATTGATAGATTACTTCATCAACATGTTGGTGTTTTGCAAGACTTGTAAATAAGTAGTGAAATGTGCCTGCAGGAGCAGCTTTATCCTTGGCTGTTGCATACAAACTTTTATATAAAATCATAGCTTGGGTAGGATTTTCTGCAGCACACGAAGTAATAACATACGCAGCAGCTTTAGACATCTTGTGATTGCTCGTAATTTCGGCCATAGTACTCAGAATCTATCACGAACAATAAGTCTTTATATCCAAATTCATGAATACAGAGCTCAAACGCTCTTGTTGAGCAGGTAAACTGTCTGGAAATTGAGCATGAATACCTTGAACAAGAGTGTTTAGTGTAGGCTCAAGCAATTCTGGGTATTTCGCCACAACTTGAGCATAGTTTTCATCCTTATGCAAATGTGTAGCAAGGCCCAAAGCGCGTCCATCCGTTAGCACTGAATGCCATTCATCTCTAGAGAGTTTTTGCAATGCATTCTTCCATTGATTCTCTTGTACACGAGCTAAAGAAGTCAATGGACGATGTTGGCACTTGGTGATTATCCTTTGGAACATGACAATTGAATGGTTTTGATTACATTCATCCAGCATTTTCTTACACTGTATTTAAACACTGTATTTAAACAGTGTATGTTAGTGTTTTTAAACAATGTTTCATTCCAGTGTATTGTCATATTGATTTGTTAATGGCAACAGGTACATGGCATTGGCAAATTGTAGTTTATAGGTATATTCTGTTAGCATTTTAAGCTTCAGAGAGCAAAGAGCTATGCGAACAGCTTTATTGTTTGTACCAACTTTGGCGCCAACTTAGATTTCAAATTATCTATGTAATAGCAATGAATTGTGGCGGGAAGTTCGCGATCATTTTCAAATTTGAAGTTGCTAAAAGATGGCAAAGCGATTGTATTGTGGTATCCTTGGCGAAGAATATCATAGAATGACATTATATTGGAGATTACATTTGTGAAAGATGTAGCCGACCTACGTCTTCTGATTATTAAGTAAATTAAACACTATGCCGGCAGAAAATTGAAGTTAATGAACTTGTATTTAGCCAAGAAACTTGGCAATTGGTTTCCATAATGAAAAGACAAGTGCTTTTCTGGAAAGAGCTAATACAAGTGGATTCGAGCTAATACCATCTCAAGCAAAGTTGGCCAGTCGAAGAGTGTTCGGTGCAAACTTGGACCTTGGAGAGATCAATGTTTTAATTTAAACTCACTCAGTGACAGAAACTTGCATCAATCCAAAACCTAAATTGACAACAATTAAAAAGATGCTCATACGCAATCCATCTCGATTACCTACCTACCTATGGCAATTTCTTGAATTTATTCGAGTGGACGGATGGGCATTGTGGTACTCCTATTGATATTACACCGATCCAGAAATTTTTCCCTTATGTTGGTGATTGCTTTTACATACGCAAAGAGGTTTTATGTGTGCTCCAAAATTTTAAAAATATTTACCAAAAGCAGCTAAGAAGTGACGAAGCTGTTCAGACTAAGTTTGTTCTCTTGGGAACACCGGGAACAGGAAAAAGTTGTCTTTTGGCCTTAATCTGCATGTACCTTGCAATTCGCCAGGGGTCAAGAAGTTTTAATGCATCATAATCTTGGTGATGCAAAAGGACTCACGCATTTGCTTACTGGTACAAAGCACTATAGCGGTTGATCCTGTTATGGTATTTACAAGTCACAGCTTGAAGCGATTGAGAACACTAGGTCAATTGCTGGCCCTGTCTTGATGGTGTGGTGTATAATTGCGAACACAATTTACTACCCGATTTCAAGCTATTGACAGCCTCTGGGCAATACGATTTGATAAATTCGGACTCAAAATTGCAGAAGTGCCTCTTGCCCTACTGGCAGCAAACCGATTTGGAATATTTTGGTTTGAATTACCTGAGCATGGAGCAAAGCGAGATTAATGCCCAATTGTATGAATCTGGGGGAAGTTTGAGACTTGTTGTGTCACTTCGCTGCACGTGATGCGCGTACTTTATGATTTCACAGGTCCCAGTTTCTATGGGTAAAAGATCAAAGGCAATGGGGGATGATCGCCTCGAAGGCCAAGCGTTTGAGAATCATTTGCACGCAATAGTGCAACATGGTCAACGCATCAATTTACCAGTATTCACTTACGACAACGTCAGCTGAAAGAAAGAAAAAAAGACTTGACATAACACTATGAACTCACTCCAAACGATCAAGTTGGTAAAAAATTGTATCACGACAAAAAAGGACGAAACAAAAACGAATGCTTGGAGTTGATGAAGGAATGGGCCCATAATTCTAGTCTTATGAATTACTGGATTCCAGATACAGCTTTATGCCCAACCATTGATGCTGTTGAAAAATTTATTTTTCCTCATGGTACTGCCAAATTCTACCTCCTCCAGTTGACAAAGTGAACCACGCATAAGTGCGATGAAAAATTACTCTGGGAATTTGCTCCACCATTCCTAGCCAAGAATTTCAAAGTTTTGCTTCATTGCTCTTCTTGACGACAAAAAGAAGATGAAAGATTTTCGATTGCAACCAGTTGAAATTAAAAACAAAAAAGCAAAGAGGATATAATCGAACTCTATGTTGGCCATCGCGAAGCCTCAAGTTAATGTAATGTTTCCTTAACTATTCTCGTTTTCATGATAAATTGTGTCAATTTGCGATTTCCGAATTTCTCCAATAGTGGTACAGTATATCAGTCAGTGCCTTTGGTATTTTCTATCATTTCAATTGATGTAAATACATTCTTTTTATTGAAGTTAGGTACATACTCAATCAAATATTTTCTGGATGATTTGTTCAAGTTGTATTATCAATCAAGCTTGAAAAAGGATCATTCGGTAAAAACTTTGAAATGCCCCACAAAGTAGTTTTTTTATCATTTTCCTTACGGAAACATCTAGGAGTCAGAACAAATTCACACAACTTCACTTCATCAGGAATCAACACTATGTAGGACACTTTCACATTCTTTTTCTGGAATATAGTTGCAAACTCAAGCAGAATACTTGAATGTTTGGTGGCAGTGGTAAACTAAAGTATGTAAACTTGTACAATACCACCAGGATGTATCGATCTAAAGATTGCACTAATCGTGTTAGACATATTTGAGGCTGGAATCCAGTAATCCATCATTTCAGGGTCTTCAGCCCAACTCTTTATCAATTCCACTCATTCCTTTCTGTTTTCACCACTTCGCTTATATTTATTAGGCTTTGAAAAATACAAGAATAGGGTATCTTTGTCTTAAAAATTGTTCATATTAAAATTGTCCACTTGAACTGGGTGTTGACATCGCTATGCACTGTGAAAATAATATTCAAATGCAACATTTTCCAACTGATCATCATCCTTTCTATTTGCTCTGTCTTTCAACATTATGTGAATTTTGGCTTCTATCTGATATGATATTGCACGGAGGAGTTGTAACACAACAAGTCCATTCCGATAAGCTCACATAATGTTGATGTCAACCACTCCTATCATACGAATTTCATCAATTTGGGCATCGATACGTAGACCAAAATCTGTAAACTCATATTTTACGTCTTCAGAGGAAGTAATTCGACTTAATGAAGACTTTGCTTTAGCCAAAGAAACATATCGAGAAATGCTGCCAGATTTCCAGACTCGTAGTATTGAGCTTCAATGTCTTTTTGATGCATACCCAAATACTTTAGACCAATGCATTCCAAATCATAAGCACCTTATTCATACTTAAGGTTTTCAACTCAGTTTGCACGTGGGTTGTTAGTAGTTTAAACTGTGGATGGTAATCATTTTTTTCTTCATAACCACACCATCAACGAAGGGCCAGTAATCGAGTTCGCATTCTCGCATGTATCGATAAGGGAATTGTAAATAGTAAATCCATCATCATTCCAGGTGTAGTACTTATTGCCAATAAACAATTGTGTGATTTTGTCTATGGACGATTGAATATAACTATTTGGCTGCAATGAATTGTAATGTACATACAGATTAATGCCAAAAGATAACTTTTTCCCGCTCCTGTATATCCAATCAGGATTAAACTACTTTCAACAACTTCACCAGTGCTTAGCTGGTTTTGGTAAATATTTTTGAAATTTTGGAGTACACGTAAAATCTCTTTGCGTATATAAAAGCAACGATCAACAGTGGAAATAATTTCATGGATTGGTGTACTATCGATAATATTTCCACAATCTTCATCAGTCCATTCAAACAAATTCAAAAATTCACCATCAGTAGGTAAATCACTTTGAGCTTCATGGTTTGTTAACATCCTTTCAAAATCTGTCCGATTTCGACTTGTTTTAATCGCTTTAATTTCTGCAAATGGCAACATTTCTGCCAGGAGATTGATACAATTTGCATCTCCCAAGTCAAAATTTTCACCAAATACATCAGGATCCACCAAAGCTTGTGATAGAGTTAACTTTTAATATTCATTTTTATTTGCATCTTCCAAAAATGTCCTTGAATCATCATCGTTAAGAGGCCATTGTCCATCCTTTTTTGCCAAGTACAAGTCAACTAAATACATTTCATTTTTTGTCAAGTGTAAAAATTTCACTTCTAAGCGTACTCGAAGGTCAGCCACAGTGTAATTGTTATAGATATATACGTGCAATACCATTCCACAACATTCTTCGCCAAGGAGACCACAGCACAGTAACTTGCTGCTTGTCATTCTTCTTCAAGTTTAAAGTTTTTGCTATAGACACATCAAATTTAGGACTTGATTGATTTGGATGATTTCTTTGTAGTTGTTGATATAACTTAACTCGTTTTGGAAGAGAACATAGTATTGGAAATGAAAAATAGCTTATATTAACATTCATCTTGTTCAGTTTGAAAATCAACATGTTTGCTCAAATCACCAAACAATTGATCAAAGGACGTGGCAAAACCCAATTCCAATGCAAAATGATGCATGGGAGCACGTGATAGTGAGTAGAGTTGGTTGGATGGAAGGGATGTAAAATCGGTATGTAGAATAACGGGATAAATTGGTTTTCCCTTGTCTTCTGCAAACGCCAATTGATCATTGAGCATTTCATTGCGGCAACTTTTGGCTGAAAGCACTACTATCACACATGCACAGTGCAAAATAGCTTCTTTTGCTGCTTTGACACGAGACACAGTATCCATAACATTCGAATCCAAGTAGCATGGCACCTATAACCATATTAATATATTGCTGGATTTCATTTAGTAATACCTTTTTGTTTGTTGTCAATTCGTATTGAAGACGTTTGACAAAAGTTACATTGAAGTCCCCGTGTGCAATAAAGACGAATTTTTCGTTGAATAGGGATTGCATTGGTTGATTCACAGGTGTGGACGGAGGACTGCGCATAGATGTCAATAAATTGGGATTACTTTGAAAGACTGTTGATTTCATAGTTTTCAAAGTACGCAAAGCTTTCTTTCTCTTCTTTTCGACTTCATCACGAATACCATCGAGCAAAAGACGGAATTGTAATTGGAAAGCATTGTCATCATACTCGTATGTCACATTGCGTGGGTTGGTATTGTTGATAGCTTTAATTGCTGGTTCAAAAGGAACGATTTGTCTCGTGTACAAATACACTTGCATCTCTTCATTCAACCGAGCATGCTCAGTGGAGATAGGAAGAATAGGAGTGCCAGCATTCTTTGCACAAGCCAGCTCTTTCAAACACCAATCTGACCGCGTATAGTCTTCAGTCACGATAGCCACAAGCAACGTTGCATTGGTAATTCCTTTAGCAATTTCAGCTCGCCAAACTGAGCCACCACCAATACCACTGGGGTCCATAGTGTCTAGCCAAGCTGTAATGTTGGAATCTTCTAATGCCTTGCGCAATTTTAGCGCAAATTCCGAATGTGAATGGGTGTAGCTAATCATGACATCACGATACCCAGCAGCAGACTTGATAGCAAACTGTAATGAAGTAGATGTTGCAATATCAATAGCCCGATAGCCTTCATAATTTGTTGCCATGATATTGGCACCGCAACTCACCTAAATCACACATTGGTAAACGTAAATATGAATGCAAATTACCAAAGCAACTGCTGTATCTTTCTTTTCATGCTTGATGGCAATATGTAGTGCAGTATCGCCAGATATGACTTGGTGATTGATATTGGCACCATTTGACACCAGTAGCTACAAAATAAAAAAATGAATTTATCACCAGATTGTCATTCTTGTAGTACCTTGAGCAATTTGACATCAATTCTTTCGGCAAAAGCAGCACAGATAATAGGCGTCATTTCCTGAGCATCAAGGAGGTTGACATCACACCCATGCTTAAAAAGCACTTCAACAACATCGCATTTGTTATTTCTGACAGCCCAATGCAGTGGACTACGTCCCTGGGAGTCTTGAAAATTAGGATCAGCCCCACCTTTCAGCAGAATCGATACGCTCTGCCACTCGCCATTAATGGCAGCCCAATGCAAAGGAGTTCTGCATTTGACACCAATATAGCCTTGTTCACCGAGACAATTAGGATCGACGTGCATTCTTAAAAAATGTGTGAGTCTATGCATATTTATCAAGAATTCATAATTGGGATATTGTACCGTTGAACATCGCCAGTAGCTGCAGCTACGTGCATTGGTGTCAAAGCGATGTCACTGCCCCAATCTTCTAGCACACCACATACAGCATAGTTTTCACGTAAATAGGCCAATTCCAATGCCGTAATGCAATTAATGTAGCTACAGATCGGTTAGGGCATGACAAGTAGAGTAGATAGATTACCCTGGGTCGGGAACTACTAAGTGATTAGCACCTGCAGCCAAAAGAATTTCGACAATCTTTGGATGCTCTGCAAGGAACAATGGTGGTAATCGGTCAGCTCGAAATGGTGATTTAGTCATAATATTAACATCAGCCTTTTTTTCTTCGACAAGCCAACGAACAGCCTCGACTTGAGATGTAGCCACAGCACAATGTAGTGGAGTCATAAGTGTAGCTTTACTGTGCATATCACTTTCAACAGCAACCCAAGGTCGAGTTACGACAAAGCGAGCAAAAAACCAAAACAAATCAGACGTGCTAAAGCGTACTCGCGACACTTTGTCCAATGCATTGATATCAAAGCCTGCATTGTAGAGAACTTTAAGTGTTTCCATATCCCCAAGACTAGCAGCTACATGAAGTGGATTTTTGTGTGAAAATGACCAAAATCCAAGATACATATTTGTCGATGAGTACATAGTTTTGATAAAACCATCGCCGATAGAACGTCGGGCTTCTGCTAAAATATCTTGAACTTCTTGACAATTGCATCGTTCAGCAGCTTTGTACAATCGCTTTCTTATAGTCGACTTGGCACTTTTCATACGTGCAAGATGAGATCGTACATCTCCTGTTTGGTTTGATTCTTTAAAAGCACCAAGTTGCATTTTAATATGTTCACGGAATCGAGTAAAGACACCAACATATCGAAGATTTCCAATGTACACACAAACGCCGACTAAACCATAAATAATCGGTGCAATCTTATTGCATTTGAAAGCTTCTGGTGTAAGAATGGTACCAATTAGTGCCAAAAAAATTAAAAAGCAATAAAGCAGTAATAATGATGCAATAACCTACGAAAATCAGACTATCTACGTGAAAACACAAGATTTCTTACCTCACATAATTGCAAATACAGTGTTCTTGTGACTTGAAATTTGACTTTAGAACCATTTTCAAAATGTTCAGGTTTTTTTCTTGAGAATAATTCAAACATGCGAATGCCTGTAGCAGGTAAAAACAACACAAAATTCATCGGTGCCGTTAAATACACCAATATAGGAAACCACGTCCAATTTGGACATCCTTCTTCAGGCAATTCTGATACATCAAATTCAGAATTATCTGCTTGAAAATAATAAAACAATCCCCCAACTTGTACAATCACAAGTAAGATGCCATAAAGTAGCAATTTCTTGGCAAAAAAGGAATTTCTCGTGTATGCAGGTCCAAGAACAAAGCGAGGGATTCTTTCAATCATCTGAATGATATGTTGATTGCTGCTTTTTCTTCTTGTGGTGGCGTGATCAAGTGCAAACTCGACTACATGATGTTGGGCTCCATGGTGGCCCAATTGATCGTTTTCAAGCATGTGGGCCTTAATTCCTGGGGAAGACGGCAGCTCCAGCATGGCTGTCGACTCCTCTCTCTTCTCTACAAGGCTCTTGGGATCTATCTTTGCTTGCTTTAAGTGCTTGGGTCTTCTTGTTGCACAATGGACTCGTCGCACTCTAAGGACTTATTTGGAATTGCAAAACACTTGGAATTTGTATGCGAAAGTGATTGTGGCAAGAAAATATAAAAAAATTCGATGAATACCACGGTACAAAGGATAGTGATGGATGGAGGAATGACAAAACATTGCAGCATACGTAATCATTTTACAATACATCGCACATCCAACTATTACCTATACTTAAACAAGATAATTTTTGAAATTGGTGATGAACAAAGATCCATGTCGGTCATTCAAATGGCCATTGATCTTGCTTAGGTTACATTGGACAAGGATCAAATTGTCACCCCGAATCATGCTTTATTTGGTTCATATGCAGATTTAAAGAGTAA
>JNBS01000620.1:0-15446 GCA_002081575.1 Thraustotheca clavata | reverse complement strand
CTCATCTAAAGTCATTCCTTGCAATATCTGCTTCTTTGATTTACTTTCAAGCTAATTGATCCCAATCAACAAACATTTGAATAATATTATCACCATTTGAAATCAATGAGCTTGTCATATTTACTAACTTCCTTTTGGAAATGCATTGTTGATATGCAAATCACCTTCCTATTGACATACCGGTAGTCAATTGAACCTTCAATAAAATTACACAACCTTACATACTAACCTCAAATCAGAATTAAAATTTTCTATTTTATTGTATTGAAGTACTTGGCCTCCATTTTGACATGAGTGTTCACGAACTCATCAACGACCCAAGGCAATTCTCTCTTGATGCTTATGAACGAGCAATTGACAGTGGTCGAGATATTGCTACTGCTATAAAAGAACTTGATAAATGCATCAAGAAACCAGCGGAGGTAACGTCTACTGTCACATTAGAAAGTCCTCATTTGTATCATAACACTTTAGCTTGCACGTGTGTACAATGGAAATTGTGTTGATGTGAATCGTACTGCTCTCTTCGTGACATTGCGTCCATCTACTCAAGATGAAGAGACTGATAAAGCAACTAAACAGCTCCTGGAACACCCTGTGCTACGAGAAGTTATTGATTTGAAATGGAAGGTAAGTTGACATTTATTTTTTGCTTCTCTTAGATATGGTGATAGAACTTTGGACAGCGTATGTATATGGAGCAAGTGATGGTTTATCTTTTGCTATTGTTAACACTTACTATTACAGCGTCAATGAGACCAAATACGGAAAATGTGACATATCCCATTCAATTGCATGCGTGGTTTTATGTTGGTGCACCTTTGGTGATAGCTATTGCTATGTGCCCTTGGTTTCAATATGATCATCGCTTACGATGGGCTTCATTGACCATTTTATCTATTGCAATCGTTATTATAGCCGTGCATTACATCATGCAGCTTATTGATGTGAATTATCATTATTTCTTTCAATTCAATAATGTGGTTTTAGCGATGACATCATTTTACTTTCTTCGATTTGAACTAAATGAATTGTTTGGAGAAGTGGCCGAACATAATCGTTTATTTGATTGTGGCATTCACTCGATGAGCTTAAGGTGGCAAAAGATTTTGTATTACTGTGTCTTTTGTCCATTTTCGGTTGTGTATCAGTTCATTGTGATGCTACTTGGAGGCGATGGCGCCAAGTATTTTGACTCTTACTTTAATCGCATTCAGCTTCCAACGTTTGCGGCTCTTATGATTTTTGTTGTTCGTGAATTTGTAAGTCCTTATGACCATTCAATTCGTTTGTATTACACGATTGCTTTAACTACATTGCTATACATTCTTGGACTTCAGTATCTAGAAGTTCACGGTACTGCTGGGTATTTAATTCCAATGATGCGTCGTCTTTTGCATGATCTCTATCGCTTTCTTGCCTTTTATTGGCCTTTTCAATGTGCTTATGCATGTGCTTACTTTTTACTTTTTCAAGAAAGTGATGAAGCATCGTACAATACCCTTTGGCATTCTTTTGTCACAACTTTTCTTGTCATGCTCGGACAAATTGATTTGGACCCATTTGAAAACCTTCCAAACACAGCATCTTATGTCATGGGCTATGTACTCTTACTTACTCATGCAACCATTGTAATTGTCATGCTTTTAAATGTGTTAATTGCCATCATGACTGAGACTGTGGATGGTGGGTTAGATCAAGCCAAGGTCGAAGCCCTTGTAAGTTTTGCTGAATGTGTTCTTCGCAGTGAAAAAACAGTGGGGTTGACTCCAATATCTGCTGATGGACCTGCTGACCGAATTAAGCTTCTTGAACAAGAAGTTGATGCTCGCATGACTGATTTGGGTTTTACAACAGTAGACGAAATCACACCATCTACTTCGGAGCGCCTAGACAAGATTGAATCTACGCTATCACAAGTGCTCTTACTCCTCAATGAAATTAAGAAAAACAAGTAGAAAATAATACACTCAAATGATAAGTAAAAGTAAATAATGTCCATCATTTGAAATTGTGTATAATACAATATATACTGAAAGTCTGTATTTTCTGATGTCTATCAAGTATTTTGCTGGGCACGAGAATCGTCACGTTTTTATGAAATTGTACTGTCCACGGGACTAAACTGTATCAACTGTCTTACTGTCCACAGCATCTACATAACACTGCATTTACAACTAATAAGTAATGCTTGAATTAAAAATGATAATGTTTTAATCGATTGTAGTTAATGACAGTACTCTATAAAGTTTGAATATTGCATTGGTGAAATGGTCAGAAATTTTGTTGTCATCTAAAATGAGCTTGAACAAAAGAAATTGAAGTTAGATTTCATCCAGATATCGATAATAAAATAACCCCTTGTTTTGCATTCTGTCAAACACTATAGTCCAGTCCACAATTTGTCCAACGTGAAAATTTTCATAAGTGTTCATTCATTTTACGTTTCTGCAGGATGAACAGCAAGTACTCTACAAGTGTTCAAATCTTAACTCAAATATTGAAGAATTGGGAGCCACGCGTACTTCAAATTGATGGCCAACAAATATCAATCCTTAAAAAAGGTGTCGTCAAAACTATACTTGACTTCAAAAATGGTTCAGTCATTGCATTAGCTTCAAACAACCAACTTAAAATTACAACGATCAAAGGCCAACATATCACTATTGCTGCACCTAGTCCGTTGATTCACTCTCAATTGTTTGATCTCCTTACACAAGCAGCTACTTCAGCTACATGGAAAACCCCAGTAGTCACGTTCCAAGACAAGCTTTTGAGTGTCGTGGAAAGTGTACGATCTACATCAAAAATTGCACCATCTTGTAGTTTGACGGTGACTGAAATTCAAGAACACCTCAAAGCAATTAAAATTATGTATGATCGTCTTCAGATATTTGACAATCCCCTCGATTTGTATTCACACTTACTTGATTTGGAGTCGACATACGTGAGAAATTATCGAGATTTTGTTGCGAGCAATGCTACACAACCTCATTCTTTAGCTCACACAGTTTACCAACTTCACCCATTGCTTTATTCCCTTGGTGTAAGTCCACACAAACTATCCAAAAGCACAATCAATGATGCTGTAGCTGTGTGCATTAATTGCAAGAGAGAACTTGACAGCAATATTAAATGGAAAATTTTCATTTATCAATGCGAAGCTCAGTGCAACAAGTGTGGTGAGTATCAAATATCCACTTCGTATTATAAGTCACATAACGGCACGAAAGCATTTGATATTCCATTGCGTCAAGTTCTTGGTAAATGTCCACATCGCACCTGCAGCTATCATTTTACCCCCAACGAAATGTACCGCATTCATATTTTGGACGATGCTGTGGAATGTCCTCAATGTCACAACTCAATTTTGTATGAAACTTTTCAAATCGCAATGTTTATTCGACAGTGTCCAAACATCGATTACACATCTCACAGACTTAATGGTGGTTCTTTGGAGTGGCGCTTTGACACACCAAATGTAATTCCAAAAGACGGACTATGGAGTACGTATTCTCAGATGATGGAGGAAGCAATTCAAAATGACCCTCATCAAGACGATATGGAAGGCATTCCGCTTTTCCGAGATATTGCTCAAATGGCAATGATCGAGAAATATTGTCAGCCTTCGGGTGCATTTGCTGTGGATATTGTCCAAGGCATGTATCGCCAACTCAACTTTATTGCGAAAATTGGTCCTGTTGTCCAATATTGGGCACAACCTACAGTCATTGAGGCAGCAATTCAACGATACGAACAGTTTGTTTACCTTTACAACAAAAACCCAAATCTCCAAGCTGTGCCTACGATTGACATTGCTCTCGTTTGGCAAACTCATTTAACCAAACGAAATGATTATGTCAAGTACTCACGTGAAGTGACGAAACAAGTATTGCCATACTTTGATGCACCTACTCCAACAAACATTGAGGATAATTATGTCAAGACAAGTGTGGCTTGGTCAAAGCTATATAAGCTACCATACTCTTCATTTGTACCTCAAAACATGAGTGTGCTCTCAATAGAAAAAGTTGGAGCTATTGTACCTCAAGGTGAATCTCGTTTTTATGGTGTGGATGAATTGGTTCTGGCGTCTGACATGAACATTAAAAATTCCTCTGTTGAAAAGATTATGGTTCCAGTGATGGGATGTCCCTCGTTTGATAATCGAGTGTATCTCGAAGGCTCGAAGGTAAATGAGTTACTTGTCCCAACTCGTGGCAAAGAGCACAAACGGTCAATTGCAAAGAATTTCATCACGAAATTACTCCTTAATACTAAGTAGTAATTGTTGGTGTATGGTTGATAAATAGTAATTGTTTGGAAATTATGAAATTTTGATGGACTTAAAGTAAAAGGTTTACAGTGAATATTTTAATTTGAAAATTGATATTCATGCTATCTTTACACAATAGCATCCACATTCGTAGCAGTCTTTAGCTGGTATAAAGATTTCATAATACATATCATGTCAAATAAATACCTTTGGAAGATAACAATTGAAATGCATGCAGTTTTAACACTCACAATAAATTGTATGAGGATTTATATAGTAAGCTTATTGAACAGTGCTACAATATTTTAAAAATATGCAATTTTACATCTGACATGAAATTCTATTTATATACAACAATGTATATAGTTATTTTTGCCAATCAGATATTGGGAATAAATAGACGACACATTTTGAGATTGACAAGCGATGATGACAGCGGAAGATGAGTATTCTTCACCAATGCCATTAAAAAGCGATCTCTACAACGATGCTAACTTGGATGAAGAAGATATTGAAAGCAATCCTGACGATTTTGCTACTCATTCTCAGCGTTTCCGAGTTTTTCGTCGACAAATTCCAACCCAACGACGATTAATGTTTCGGCGACGTCAGGAAAATGATAAAGATTACACGTTTTGGAATTTTATGCTCGTCTTAAGCTTTTTATCTCTTGCTGTCTTGATTGCTATTGCTTGGATTCTTGCAAAATCGGATTTTTTTGTTGAACATCAAGTTGATTTACTTGGTACTTATGTGGATGAACACTTTACTGTTGTTTCGAACGAGAGAGCATCTGTGTATCTTCAAAATACTGGTATTAACTACACTTTTAATAGTCCAATGCTGATATGTTGCTTGCTATATAGGAAGAAATCCTGGTCAAGCAACAATATCGTTTGCTGACGGAGTCTTAAGAGCTGGGCATTATAAAGCCAATGTTGAGTCTGAAGCTTCATTTTATGGTCTCGAGGTTTTTAACAATGGAACTGTTCGTCACTCACACTCTGTTAATGGTAAATGTTCTTCTGCTGATAGTTCTAATATTGCTTTAGCTCCAAGTATTCAAGCAAGCAATCTTCATGCAGAAAATGTCATTTTTCCTGACGGAACCACAATGACAACTGCAGCTGATGTTAGTGGCGGCTTGGAGCAAGTTGGTGATCTTAACTTTGCATCGCAAAAAGGAGCAATTATCACAAGTACTCGAGGCACTCAACGCATTCGAGTAAATGCTGATGGAACAGTTGACTTTCCAGATCCTGAAGCTACACCACCACAAGACCCAAATAAAATGGGAATTGTAATTGAAGGCAGTCGTAAACTGATTACTTTTGCTGGGCAAATGGAAGTTTACTATGATATTACCACAGCAGGAATTCGCAGTAAAGTTCCTTTAAGTCTTGAGTCTGGTACGTTAATTCAATTGCATTGATTTCTAGTTGCGCTAGATAACATTGTATTGGGACGAGAGACCTCAAATGTAACCCAACTTACATGCCGAAGTGCTTCACACAACATTCAATTTGAGATTCTTGGCCAATCTTCAAGTGCTGAAGGGGGTAATGTCGTCATAGCTGGTGGATCTGGGACTACTGGTGGTTCTGTGTCTGTGCGCGGTGGTTCTGGTTTAAATGAAGATTATGGTAATGTATTGATCAATGCTGATACCTCTGCTCCTGCTGTGACAGTGATTGGAAACAATAACTTAAATGGCCGTGTTGAATTGCATGGACCAGTTGAGATTAATGCAGAAGAAACAAATATGCCGATTAAAGTTGGTGGAGCCTTAAGTATAGCAGGAGAATCGTATACGGTGGCTTCCACGACTATTTCTCTTGGTGATGGAAGTACTACTACTGATACTGCAGTGTCTGGACAAAGTTTATCTTTAATGAGTAAAAAATCCACTGTGATCGCTTCAAAAGAAACTATTGCTATTGGAGCCGATGCTATAGCGTTTAGAACTTCTGGTGGTGTTGTTTTCGGAGTGTCATCACTCGCAATTAATTCGACAAAATCGGTTGATCTTGTATCTGGTAAATGCGTGATATCGTTGTATATTTTCTAATGGTGAAATAGAAACTATTGCAGTCAGCGCAAATGTCATCATAAACGAAGCAGCTTCTACGAAAAGTGTTCAAATAAATGGAAATGTAGCAATTGGTGCTCATTCTGAGTTCGACAAGTCTGCTACTTTAAGTACAGTGGCTATTGGAAATTCAAAATTATTACTTGGCGATGGTAAAAGCACAAATCAAATATCTTTGGCCTCGTTGAAAAGTATTACAGCTTCTGTGAATGGCTCTGTACTCTCAATATCTCCTGGAGAAGATTCGACAGTGAACTTAAATGCAAAAGCTGGGCTTTCAATTGGATCCCCTGGTTAATCTATATAGATATTTACACAGCACTAACCTTCGTATAGAGGATGCTAAGTTAGCATTATTATCCAAGACGATCGACGTACGAGGAAGTCAGATTAATATCGGATTTTCTGATAGTGAAGTGCATTTAGAAGGTATATATTATCAACGATGTTCTACTCATTAAAATATAGGCAATATCTTTGTTAATGGAAAACAACTTGGATCGACAAGACGCCTTGAGCAATCGAATGATAAACCATCACTATTATGGAGAAGTACAAGTAGTGGAATGGGTGTTAATATGCACACCTGGCAAGAATTTCGTTTGACTTTCACGAGTTATATGGATCATTCCATGGAGCAACCAGCGCCATACCGTGATACATCTTTTGTTTTAACATATCCAAACCCACCACAAACCCCATTTACTCAAATTAGCTTGAATATCCTTGGAATCCGTGCACAAACTCAATCTACTCAGATTGAATCCGATTCTGTATTACTAAGGTAGAGAATTTAATTTGGCTTGACTTAATTCACTATAGATGTCGAGTTATGCAGTCGAATTCCAATGCTGGAACCACTATTCTGGCTGAAGCATCAGTTGATGTAGAACTCTGCCCCAAAGATGATGATGAGTGCGTGATGGATGGGATTTTCCCTTCACTCTCTACAACTTCATTTCAACCCTATATGGCTTCAATGCAACACTATGTCACATGTACAGCACGTTTTAAAAGACCACAGGCTTTGGTTGTTGCACCAGTTTATTTGCGTTATGATCGATCTGAGCTAATATTTA
The DNA here is from genome assembly GCA_002081575.1 of Thraustotheca clavata. NCBI lineage: Eukaryota > Oomycota > Saprolegniomycetes > Saprolegniales > Achlyaceae > Thraustotheca > Thraustotheca clavata. The sequence continues at coordinate 8,002 of JNBS01000620.1, read as the reverse complement.
TGCCATGAGTGAACTTATTGTAATTTCTCGTTTTGTACAAAAATATGTGATTATTGTTCATCTACACCTTGATTATCTAAAAGCATATCGAGTAAACACTGGGCTTTATCTTGAATTCCAATATGGTCTGTATGACATGCCATGGCTGCCTCACAAACTTCCACAACACCTAAATTTCTCTAAGAACTAAACAAAAAATGAATTCACCTTCTTGAACAGCAAAATGTTGCAGAGTATCAACTCCAGTCACAAGATTGAGCAAAGCCCAAATCCCATAATATTGTACTGATGCTTCTCCAGGACAGTTAAGCATTCCAGCTAAAATCGCACCGAGGCCACCACGCCCAGCAATAAGTTTACACATGTGATCTATTTCAATAGAGTTAAATTTTGCTGGAAAAGATTATTTACCTGAACCAGCTAAACTAATTAATGCCCAGCATGCACATTCTTGCAAACTTTTATCACGTGGAAAGTGCTGCATTGCATCAAGAATACGTTCGAGGGCTCCTTTCTCAAATATCTTGTGTCGATTACCCTCTACATTAATTCAATTGTCCAAGTTTAAAGCCATATTAAGGTACCGCAATTATGAGCCAAATTGGTTAATGCTGTGCAACTGGTTTGCTGAAGTTGTAAATGATCTGGAAAGGTAGTCATAGCTGCCACGATTATATCTAAGGCTCCTTCACTAACTAGCCGTACACGGTTGACATTGTGGTTAAATGCAGCTACACCAAATAGCCGAACTAATTGTAATTGAAATATATCTTGAGATTTGTATTCTGCTGCAATGTCAACCAGAGCTTTAAATCCATTGAAATCACCAAGCTGATTTTTGTACTCGACTACAACTAAAGCTGATACCATTAGTACTATTGATAATATATACCTTGTAATTCACATAAATTTTGCAACTTTTTTACAATAGCGCCAATAATCTTTATACTGTCATGATAGGTTTGAAGCAATGAAAGCACTGATGATATTCCACCTTTTTTAAAAGACTCTGCAACGAGTTCATCTGGAGGTTTAAGTCTTGTAGCCTCCTCGAGCAAACGCAATTTTTCAGCTTTTTCACGCTCTCGTTTTTCATGATGATCTTTACAATACCCCGATTGCTGAATTAAGAAAGGAGGTGCATCACAAGATAAGTCTAAGCATCTTCGAGACTTTCGTGCAATTTCTAAATCAAAATTAAGTTTTTATGAGATGCTTTCAATACCTTCATCTTGTCTTTGTTTAATTTCTGCAACAAGTTTTTCTTGGATTGTATTATACTCATGCTCGAGTGTTATGTAAGCATTTTTTTGAGTTGTATAGTCACTTTGAAGCTCTTGGTATTTATTTTGACACTCATGAAGTATATTTTCAATTGTTACTTTGGCTGTTTGAGTCTCTTGTATTTGAGTAGCAAGTTCTAATTGATTAGCTTCAAGAGCCTAAAAAATGATTAGAATCAAAAATTGTTTAAAATTTTACAAGCTGCTGAGTTGTCATAACATCAAATTGTTTATCCTTGGCATATATTTGCTCTTTCAATGTTGCAATCTGTGGATTAATGATTAATTGTCTTTGGAACTCTTTACCTCGTCTTTGAGATTGGTTTGAATTTTTATGTGGTCATTGATTTCATTGACAATATCTTTTTGTCTTTGAAGTGCAAAGACTCCAGTGTCAGGATGCCAATTGTGTAGCTGATCTCTGAGCTCCTTATCAGTGTTTTAAGTTAACAACGATATGTATTTACTCACTCGATTTTCATTACGTAAATGAGTCACAAGTTGCTCTCCTTTTTCTTTAAGTAAAGTCTCTTGCTGACATAACTTGATTGTTTGTTGCCATCGTACATTTAATTCATCACTAATATCCTTTTCTTCATCAATTCTCTGATTAGCCTTTTGCAATTGCAGGGTCAATTTTTTCATTTCTTCATGAAGTGAACGAACCTAAAGCATAGTAAATTCAATATATATCAAGTAGAATAAACTTGAGAATTCATAGCATCATGATCAAGTTTAGTTTTGTGTCCGTGTTCTTTTAGCTGTTGGTATTGGTGTTCTAAGTGCTGATTATCATTTTCCAATTGAGCAGTCTTCTTTTCCAAGTTAAAAATTACTTCTTTTAGCTGATAAACTTGTGCATTTAGACAGTTAATTGTCTCGAAATCTTGTTCATGAGTTGTTTTCAATGCATTAAATTCTTGACATTTTGAAGCAAGGACCTTTTGTAATGAGGTAATTTCTGATGTAGCAAATTCAAGCTGTCCAACAACAATATCAAAGTTTCTTTGCTCTTCTAATACTTGATTTTCCACAGCTTCTAAACGCTTTATTGTTTGAACATTTGTTAAATCCTCTGGTGCTGGGGGTAAAGATATATTAATTGCTATAGCTGGAGATGTTTGGAGCTTTTGAAAAACAACAAGTAATTCATCTAGAACTTGTTGTGGTGATGGCCGTAATAGAGGATCTTCATGAGTACAAGCACGTATCATATCTTCTGCAAACTGTAATTGAGGACGTTCAACTCGAACTTGAGCAATTCGAGTAAAGAGTTCGACAGTCGGCTTTTCTCGACAACACATTTCCCATAAAAGTACACCAAATGAATAAATATCTATGTTTTGTGCTGAAGCAGTTAATGGTGGTAAATACAAAGTTGGAATAAGTGGTGCATTAGCCATTTCAAGAATATCCCGTTGATATAATCCAAGAATTTTAACATGAGATGTATTTTCTAATAAGATTTTTCTGCTTGTTAAATGCCGTAATCCTTGATCATCACAAAAAATAATGACTTTGACAATATCAATGGCAATTTGAACTATTTCAATGTCTAAAAGTGGTAATTTTTTTACATGTAATAGTTCAAATAGATTTCTTGGACATTTTTCAAATAATAACCACAATGGTAATGATTCAGTATCTTGTTTAATATCATAAACAAGTCCAATGACTTGTATTAGATTCTATAGCAAAAATTCACACTATTTAAAAAATAGTTAAAAAATATTACCGGATGAATTGTATCAAGTATTTGATCAATATAATAAACAGTTGCAGCCCATAATTCATTTGTACGACTTGATTGACGATAACAAAGTGCTGCTACAGACGTACAACCATACGTTCCTTCATAGATTTCCCAATATAAACTTCTTGCAATTAAATGGCCTTCAGATTTTTCAATACGTACTTTACTTAATGGAATGTGACGAGGCGATTTGATCCATGACATGTTTATTATGTAACTGATTCAACACGGATTGGTTAAATAAAAGAGAATTATATCCAATCAAACAAATATATGCATTTTTAACACTTACCTTTCATCTGTTTTATTTGATTATAATATACATATAGAATTATCATATAGAGAATAGAGATTGAGTTTGCATATTTTTCATTGTAGAAAATGGATTTGTATGGCGATTTGCCACCGACAAGCGATGGCTCTGGCACTGGCCTTGGCTTCGTCCCGAGCTCTTCTTCGGCAAAGCCAGCGTCTAAATCAACTGCATTCACACCTATGACATTTACTCCAGCTGCTCGTAAAGCTCCAGTTGCTCCACCTCCTCCAAAACCTACGCCAACACCTCCAGCACCAACTCCAGCGCCGAAACCAGCTCCAGAACCTACTACTACAACACCGAGTATGTTGCTACTAGTGCTAAAGCAATCGTTCGATATCGTGCATAGGTTTAAGCTGGGGAGCTAAGAGGCTAGCAGCCAAGTTTGCCAATCGTCCAGCCACAGTAATGACGTCTGCAGCTCCAACGCCTTCGAATTCACAGCCAAAACCTTCTCCAGCATCATCAACAACGCTGAAAACATCTCTGGGTTTATCTGCTTTTACTACAGTGTCTGTGACGAGGAAATCAGTGGCAAATGCTACATCAAGTCATACTTCGACACCAACAAACGATGATGATGATGAAAAATCACGACCTTTAGCACATGCAAATGAAATTCGTGATGAATATGATCCTACACGTCCAAATGACTACATGTTGTTTTGTGAAGAACGAAAGATTCGCAAGAAACAAGAAAAAGTCAAACGTGATCTTGAAAAGCGACAAGAACGTTTAGATCGAGAGGTATCATAAACCATATTGTCTCTGTTTGATAATACTCTGTAGCGAGAGAAGGAACGAGAACAATTAACAAGAGATATTGAAGCTGGACGAGTGCCAACAGTAGCTACAACAGTCGTACCAGGTATGCACAAAATCAGCCTGATTATCATGTATAATAATTGAACAGGAGGACGTGGACGTGGAATGAATTTACCTGCGTGGATGACGAAAAAAATGTTTTGTTTGCTCAAATTGGCGCATTAATCTTGTACTTTAGTGAAGAAAAGACTAAGGAACAACAAGCTGCCACAGCTACTGTCGCTGGTCCAAGTTTACCAGGTCAATTTGAGGATGCAGATGACAAACCACGCGGCCTTGGATTTGTGCCATCAGCAACAACGCCATCAAGCACAGCTCCTACATTTGTATCTTCTACACCACAGCCTGATGCTGGTCCAACCTTGCCTACAACCACAGCCACACCTCCAGCTCGCACTTCTCGTTTTGGTAAACGTGTCAGTCGCTTTGATCAGAAGCGAACAACTCCAAAGAACACAGTCTTGCTCCTTCAGGTAGCTTGTAATTCGATGAAAATCAATCCATCTTCCATTAGAACATGGTTGGACCTGGCCAAGTAGATGACGATCTTCAAGAAGAGGTCAAAGAAGAATGTCAATCCAAATATGGACCTGTAGTCAAGTGTCTTGTGTACGAAGTGACTACAGGTGTGCCAGCAACAGAAGCTGTTCGTATATTTGTCGAATTTGTCCAAGAAGCTGATGCAGCTAAAGGTATCAATCTTTTCAGTCCAGGTATTGATCCATTGTATGTAGCACTTGTTGGTCTTAATGGACGATTTTTTGCAGGTCGAAAGCTTCATGTGTCAACTTATCCAAAAGAAAAGTTTGATCGTCTTGAATTAGCTCCATAAAGTAATCCATTTAACAATCATCCATTCATCCATCAAACATGATGTTTGTCAAGTGACGAATTCTGTAGATGCGCAACCTGTGGTTCTTATTATTCGGTGTTAGTTCACTCTGCGACAGATTCTCAAGCCATCTCCAATATTTCGATCTTGAACGCAAGGTTTCCATGCCTTCTATCATCAAAATATGTCACATTGAAGCATTTCCAAGTGTATTCTGATCATCGACATCATGAATATCCTTCCTCTCCCCTCTTCATCTTCTTTCAACGTCATTAAAAGATAAGAGCATACAACTGGCAAGATAAATGGCTGTCTGTCCAAGTATTCCCTGTGTTTAAGAACATTTCTTTTTCCATAATCTTTCATCTCTACCGAAAAGAAATTTTTGTAAAATGTCCTTAAAACGAGGGAACTTGTTTTTTCTGTGTCTGGGAGAGGCGGGGTTTTGTAACGAACTGGATGCTCAAATGAATTTTTTTAATTCCTTCCTTTTTCCATACGAATTCCATAATAATATAATTCCATAAAAAATAAGTGAATTTATAGCATTTTCCGTTTTGCCAGCAACCACAAGATGCAACAAGAGGGCGAAGCGGCGGCTCTTTGCGCTAATGGCTGTGGCTTCTTTGGGAATCCTGCATCGGGAAATATGTGTTCTGTGTGTTGGAAGAAGACTTTATCGGCTCGACAGCTTGAAACCTCTAATTATACAAGTCCTGTGGGTGTACCTAGTGTAGCTGTACCGGCAGCAGCACCTGCAGTTGTGATGGAATGTGTTGAAGTGGTTCAAGATAAACCAGAACCAGTCGTACAAAAGAATAAAAGCCGATGCTGGGATTGTAAGAAGAAAGTTGGATTGACGGGAATTGAATGCCGTTGTGGCTATGTTTTTTGCACAAATCATCGATTTGCGGATCAACATAATTGTTCATTTGATTACAAGGCCGCAGACAGAGCAGAACTTGCCAAACGTAACCCTGGTGGTGGTGTCTTTGAAAAAATCGATAAGCTGTAAGCTAAAAGATTCAAACCTGTCATGCAGGATGTAGTTTAGGATTCGTGTCATAACCATTTCAACAAGGAAAAACCCAATTGATAAATACTAATTTATCTGTAAACGATTTATATCGCTACATAGAATATATCAATAAGATTGTAAAATTTTTGCATTGAACATCATTACTTGCAAGAAATAGAAATTGACTTTTTCTCCTATTCTTTCATGCACGGCAATATGAATGGATGCATTGGAACACATTAGACATCGTAAACGTTCTCAGAATAGAGTTGGATCCTAAAGAAATGTATTTACATGCAATTAATCAATATCCACCCACATGCTACATGACGTTCTCTTCCTTTATGGCCTCTCTTTGCTTCATAGCTTACTTCATTCAGGTTTACCATCTCATTCCAAGTTCTTTCATGGAGATAGCATCATCGCGACAGTCGGATCAATCTCATACGGTCCAAGGCCAAGCAGATCGAATTCAAATGAATCAAGTAGATCGTCTTCCATCATATTGCTACTTAAAGCAGGTGGAGCAGTATGGGTTTCAATCTTCATCTGATACGGAGGGGGCAAAGGTTCAGTAGCACGTATCCACGCCTGTACATGCAATGCAGACTCGTCTAATTGAGCTTTCCGTTCTCCTTGTATCATTCCCGTTGGTCGAGCTTCATGTACACGTGCTTTCAATGCCATCAATTCACAAACAATACCATCAAATACATCCCCATTTGCATTAAAAATACGATCCCGACGAAATGTTATCTAGATAATGATGAAGATAGATGGTACGAAATGTATATACTTTGCCAACAGAAGAATCCCGAACAAATTTCTTGGAGATTCGCATTGTATGACAATGCAATGCCATTGCAAGAAAGGATCGTAGTGGTGTTCCTTCCATGATCGGCATGTGTCCTTGTGTAAAAAGTTCAATAAGTTTTTGAGCATATTGATTTTCTTCTTGGGACCATGCACCACGACGTAATGGCATTGTATCATCTTGACGTAAACTAATTAAACAAGATCCATTCGTATATATATCAATAACAAGAAGGAATACCTAATGAGTTGCATGAATTGAGACGCTTGATCTGGGTGTATCGTCATCTTGGACGGCGTTGGTTGACACAATCGTTGGCGAGCATTTCGGAACCAGATGCCAATTTGCTTGATTGTCAATCCCGATTCTTCCGACAATATCTTCTTCTCCTGTGCTCTGGTGTCAGCCAAGAGCAGGCAAATCATGGGCCTACTTTCTCGGATGGATATGGATGTTCTTGGTTATGTGGGTCGAATAGCCATTCTCGCAATACTTTAGTCGCATCAGATGATCCACTAGTGTGCATGAGATGTTGTACAATCAAATCATTTCCTTACCACTTGCGAAACTTGCGTTTCTTCGTGCTTTCGCTCCGTTCGCTTGCAGTTGATGGTGAACTTGATGATATCTTTTCCTTTTCATACACATTGGGTTCCAAAAACATTGTAGGAGGATCAGTAGCAATAGTATTCACCGGTATTTCATCTTTCTTTGCAGTTGGCATTCGTCCACGTCTTGCTTCAAGTCCCAACAAACGCCATGCACGATAACTTTCACGAATGAACCCAAATGCACGCTCTTGACGACGATCTTGTTGCACTAAACGCTGATACAACGTCTCTGGCACTGATACCTCATCCGTGTCGTTCTTCTTAGGCTGATAGAGAGCTGTAGGCCAATATGAAAACATACCGATAGACACGACGTGTGGAGTCAGAGCCATTGACATGCTTTGGGACAATTTGATTTTAACATGAAAAAATTCCTGTTACCAATTACTGGTCCGGATACGGTTATCCGGATAATGTTTTAACATATAAGAATTGGCGCCAAAGTCCGTAGGTGGAAGAGAGAGAATGGAAGAAGAGGACGTGGTGTCTGTATGAGCGATGTACAGGGTTTGAATGAAGGAAAGAAGTGAACAAGAAGAGAGGATAGAGT
>JNBS01000618.1:0-20907 GCA_002081575.1 Thraustotheca clavata | reverse complement strand
TTCTTGGCAAACATTATAAATTGCAATGTCCATCGGAGCACCTGATACTTATGGTAAATACGAATATGATTTTTTTTGCCAAGCTTTGTCACTTCATGCATTATATTTTCTACCATCAAAGCAGTCAGAGGTATCTCACCATGGTGTGTTGTTGGTGCCAAGCTTGTTAGAGTGTAAACGAGCAGAAGCCACTTGAAAAATATTTTTACAATGCGCGTCAAAATGGATATGGTTTTCACCATCATAAAGGTTTTTCAGTGCAACAAAAATATATTCCCTCTTTATATGGAAAAATGACGTGAAAAATAGTGATATTCACGAGTGTATATTTTATTCTATAACCTTCTTATCTGATGGTAATAATGCACTATAGTAGTTTCTCAGATACTAATTTCAACCAGGATAGTCTTTGATTAAAGATTTCTTCTTTTGGATTCAGTCACTTCTTTGGCACTTTTATTACAAGCCCTATCTTAAAATTATCATTGTACCATCAGTGTCTGCTCGAAAAAACGAACATTAGAACTACTTTCGCACATTGATTTCTTCAACAGCCATAAGATATATAGGCTATATTCGACAAACAAATATATGCAAATAAAGGTATAAAGTATTTCCAGCCATTTTCAATTCGATGTTGAAGCCATTTTGTAACTGGGTTGTTGTAAAAGCGTGTGATTTTCGGTTTCCAGTTGACGTTACCGTGATAAAATACGTATTTCACGAAAGGACACGTAAGTAATGGGGTATGCATCAAAACATCAGGAGTTAGTGAGTTATCATAAATATTTTTGGTCAATTTTGTTAGATTTAGATAACTCATGACTCAAGGGGAAGTTGATGTGTTCATTGTCGTAGCTCCAACTGCAGATCTTGCTCAAGGTGTATCGACCTTGCTTTCCTCCAGTACGCTAACGATAGTATCCAATTTACAATTACTTATTAGATACTGCCTCTGCAATTCCAATTGAACCCATTTCATCATCTGTGACCTTAGACGAGGTAGTTCATTGTCGCTTAGCAAAATTCATAAATTACTTAGATGCATAAATCGGCGATATCAAAATTACATGCGGTAATCAAACTCATTTTGAAATTAAAGTTGATCATTGGTATTAGTGTTCGTGGAGAGTTAAAACAACAGAAGATGATCTTGTTCGTTTACTACCTACTTCACCTTTTAATTCTCATCATATTGCAGTACGCTCAATTCTACTGGGGTTAGCCTAACTAAAGCTTGTAGGAGCTAGAAAAGGAGTTAAAAGCAGCACGGGATCGATATAGTGCGATGCAGTTGGATTTTGAACAATTTCAACAAGATGTTCATGAGTTGCAAACCCATTATATCAAGTACGGCTCATTGTAGTATAAATGCTCAATTGTTGTAGAGTATGTGAGAGCAATCAACGATTGTTGTGGGAATATTTACCTCAGCACGATCCCACCATAACCAACATCCCGACAATATCTCACTCAATTGAGGAAAATGTACATGTCATTGGCAATTATACCATCCAAGCAGTCATCGGAGAAGGTCAATATGCATCAGTTTACGCTTGTATTACACGAGCCAGATCATCGCACGAACCATGTCGAATAACAGCCCCATCAGCTCCTTTGGCTGTCAAAGTTATCGACAAAAGCAAATTGGTTGATGTACTTGCTTTGCAACGAATTCAAATGGAATTAACAGCTTTACAAGACCCACTTCTTCGTCATCCCAGTCTTTTATTTCTTCGTGAAGTCATACACACTCCAAAGTACATTTATCTCGTGACAGATTGTGGAGGTAAAGACTTATTTGAGTATTTTGGGCCACATGAGAGTAAGCAAGTTTTTGTCAAAGACTTATGATTAACTAGATGGGATCTCAGAAGCTACAACAATACAAGTGATGTTTAAAATTGTAGACGCAATACACCATCTCCATACTCATGGATACTGTCATCGTGACTTAAAGCCGTAAGTAGATTATATTTCAATAATTTTGCTCACTTTTGTGCAGTGAAAATATTTTGTATACACCAGAAACTTCAAGTGTAAAGGTTGTTGACTTTGGACTTTGTATGAAACTTGATCGAAGACATGGAAGCAGTAAAACATTGAGTGACTTTTGTGGCAGTCCAGGATTTTTTGCACCAGAAATTCTTCTCCAAGAAACTTACGACGGATTTAAAGCTGATGTTTGGAGTTTAGGCTGTATACTTCTTGAGGTATTTACATTGTTGTTGATCATAACTTTACTTTAAATAGTTGGTGCTGGGAAATGCTTTCTTCTTATCAATATGGATGTCAGCTTATCAATTGGAAGTATTAGGAGATCGTGCACTCTTCAGGCATATGATGCAACAGGTCCAATTATTCTTACTATCGAATACTAAATGAATTGCAGAATCTGGAAAATGTTGTGAAAGCACTCGATAACCCATCAATGCATCTCTACTCCAAAAATATCAAAATGCTCTTAATAAAAATGCTTGTGGAAAGTGCAAAAGACCGAATGTCCATCACTGAAGTCTATGAACATGCTACATTCGATGCTCATCGTCGAAAAAGAGTTGTTCATAAGAGCTCCACCGAGAAAAGTTATCAAGAATCAAGTAATCGTGGACATGTACATATCCACCCAATGTCAAACCCACCTTCACCACCACGTCCAAAGTCAGAAGAGCATGGAACAGGAAAACTCATACTTCCAGCTATTGGTAAACAAAGCCCAGAGAAACCACGATAGATTTAGTAAATCGATCAAAACAACTATCATTATCTTTGATTATATCAAAGTTATTGAAGTCCCATCATTTGCTTGACAAACACACGCATTTCGTCTCGGCTCAAGCGACCATCGTGGTTCTTGTCGTATTCATCAAAACACGAGTCAAAGTCAATGGTTTCTGCTTTAGTACCATCTTGGCTCATGGCTTCAGCCATCGACTCGATAAAGTTGCGAGTTTCTTCACGGTCCAAATACCCATTGTTATCTTGGTCAAAAGTGGCCCAAATGTCGGCAATACACTTGTCAATCGCAGCTTGGACGTCAGCCATCGGTGGTGAATTCAGAAGTAAATACCGACTACTTCTCCCGCCATATTTTCACCACATGGTAATCACGACACTCTTAAACTATCACTCAAAACTAACTATCATGGCATATTTAATGAATTTCTCACTCGATTCTTGAAGGATGAATGTAAAATAGCATTCATCCTTCTACACACTACAAGTGAAATTTTTCTATAGCACGGAATTTTCAACATTGAGCAAAACAGTGAAAACCAACATACTTTTCAGTGTGCTAGCATCACATTTGCCATGCAGCTTGCCGTGCAAATCTTTCACAATTGAATTGCTTTATCACATCCTATGCTACTTTCAAAGTGATTACCAAGCGCAATTTGGTGGTGTCTACAAACCAACCATTTTCAAACCTAACACTATTTAAATACCACAAGTATTTTAATGCAGATTAGTCGTCTTACGTCAGTTTGAATGAGGTATTCAAAGTCTCTATTGTTATTTAATACATGTGAGATCATTTGCATGTGAATTAGAACCTTGTTTCTTGGACATATTGATCATAATCGTTTGATACTAAATAGTGTTGACTGGTAAACGAAACTAAAGATGATGATTGGTGGAAAGATGAGCCAATAAAAATCGAGCATAAAATCAAAAGGGTAAATTGATTATTGAGGGGTAGCACCTTCGATAGCTTTTTTAAGTTCTTCAACACGATCTGCAGCAATTCCCAAATGCATATTTTGTAGTATACCATCTTGAATGAGTACTAGAGTGATAGCTTTTTTGTTTGGAGTCACGTTTACTTTTAATCCCTTGTACAAAGCAGCATTGATCATAACTTTGCCAATAGAATTACGAGATAAAATTCTAATTGAAAAAATGAGAAATATAATAAATGCAGAATTCAACCGAGCAGCTTTGGTAGATTTGTTTTGAAGTACTTTGAATGGATGACTTCCAAGATCAGCCCATCGTTTTTCTTCCTTTTTAAATTGGCGAATACGAACAGCCTCAGCTTCAAAAATCACGTCTTCATCCGATTCAGAAGTTGACTATAACAAAAGTTATTATAGAATTTGTACAAGTGTGTACCTTGATAATAACAGTAGCTTCTTCACGTCCAATGTTTTCTTCGTCTTCTTCTTCTTCGTTAGTTGCTGCGGCAGGGGTAGTAGCAGTCTTAGCTGGTAAGTTAAATGAAAAGCCACTGGTAGCTGGTGTAGTTGCGGTTGAACCACCGAAAGAAAAGGCTGGAGGAGCTGAACCAAAGCTTGATGTAGCAGGCTTTGTTGATGTAGCAGCTCCAAAATTGAAACCAGTAGACTTTGGAGGAGTTGACAAAGGTGGTTTGCCTGTGGTGGTAGTGGGCTTTGCAGGACTCGACATAGCTGCACCAAACGAAAACCCGGTCGAGGCAGGTTTAGCTGGGCTTGAAGTAGCTGGTTTGGCAGGGCTAGATGTAGTAGAGCCGAACGAGAATCCAGTAGTAGCTGGTTTAGCAGGGCTGGACGTAGTTGAGCCTAATGAAAATCCAGTCGAAGCTGGTTTTGCAGGGCTACTGGTGGTGCTGCTAGTGGAAGACTTTCCAAACGAAAATCCTGTGGTTGCAGCTTTTGTAGGACTTGAAGTTGAGGCAGCACCAAAGCTAAAGCCAGTAGAAGTAGGTTTAGCTTCATCCGTCTTGGAAGCTCCACCAAAGTTAAAACCAGTCGATGAAGATTTAGCTTCAACTGTCTTGGAACCAGCACCAAACGAAAGGCCTGATGTCTTGACTGGACTACTAGAATTGCTGCTTACAGGAGCACCAAAATTAAATCCAGTTGTCTTGGCAGGGCTTGAGGATGCAGCACCAAAGCTAAAGGAGGTGCTTGTAGTAGTGTTGTTATCATTGCCATTAGTTGCTGTAGGTTTTGGGGCTGAAAAAGTTGCTCCCTTGGGTTTAACATTGTGAATTTCATTAATTTTGTTTTCAATCGCTTCAGCATGTTGAATATAGTCCTATAGTGAATAAGATATCTCATCAAACGCGTATAATAATACATGAACAGCTGAAGACCAATAAGTCATTGGATTTTCAACAACTTGTTGGCTTACGAATGCAAAGAACTCTTTGTTCAATACACTCATACACGTTGCCAAAGCTTCATCTCGTGATTGTCCAGCAGTCTTGGTCTTAACCCAGTCCAAATTGAAGTTATTTTGCACAGGTTTGACTGCAACAATAGGTGCAGACTCTGATGTTTTAGCAACCACTTTAGTACTTTGGATAGGAGCTGGTGTAGGTGTAGTTGTATGGTTGGGTATGCTTGTAAAAGCACTAAATGGATTAGCACTGGCTGGTTGTGTGAGTCCAGTAAAGCTTGCAAATGGATTGCTTGAGGATTCAGACTCCTATATTTCATTAAATCATCAAGAATCACTTTAAAGCAACTTTACCTTTGGTTTTGCCACTGCAACTCGCTTGGATTTCGGAGCTACAATTCGGCGCTTGGAAATTTCTTCCTCAGAAGCTCGAACGATACCATAGCCGGCAATAGTATCGTCTTCTCTTGCTTCTCTAGCTTCATATTCTTCTCGTCGCATTTGACCGTCTTCATTCCTGCGCTTTGACATCGTTTCTTTTCTGCCAGCAATTCCACGTCTCAATTAAGTTCGATTATATTTCTTAACAGTATCTTATCGTTTTGAGCATATTCGTCTATTGCACAATTAAGTTTATTTCAACAAAAAACTTCGTTAACAGTACAAGTATGTCGTACTCATTAAGAGTACATGACTTATGTGAGTATATTGGCCACTTATAAGATTGATGTCAATATGATCTAAAAACCATAGTCATATAAAGCAGCTCATTACAGCATTAATAAGAGTGTATAGTAAGAGTAGAATAGGAATAGCTATCGAATTGTTGAATATATAGTTAGTGAGAAGGAAAATAGCTAATGTTATGGCAAATTTTGTAGGAATATCTTTATGGATTTGTATCTAGTGTTTAAAAGGTCTGAAATGGAGTATAGCGCTGTAGAAACTTTGTGGAGAAGGTTGGTGGAGAAAGAAGGAAGTTTAGTGCTATTTGCCGTTGAAAAGAAAAGATCGGATGACTACACCGACAGTTGCACCACCTGCTTGTTTTCATGTTATGTGCACTGGGCAAATAGTAGGTATTCAAGTAAGTAATTGCGCTCAATATTAAGAGATTAAGTGTGTTATAGTACCATGGTGTGGATAATCTTTATTGTAAATATGTGATTACTTATGGCCCCGATTGGCAACTTGAACATGTATGTAAAGTGTAATTATATATTGGTTAAATGTGGTGTAGGGTGTAGATTGTGGACTCTCACAAATAGCTTACACGACACAAGGCGATGGTATTCTTACTTTAAACTTTCCGATTGATATGACTTTTAAGACAACAAATCCTTATGGATGGCCTCGTTTGGTTATTAGTGTATAGAAATTATTTAGGAATTGTTTGATAAATAATTCATTTAGGTTTATGGATTGGATATGCTTCGAAGAGATGTTATTCGAGGATATGGTTCGGTATTAATTCCAACTGTACCTGGAAAACATTTCAAACAAGTTGCATTGTTCAAACCACAATCATCAAGTAAACTCCAAGCATTCACAGCATGGCTTACAGCAACACCTCCAGAGGTATACAACAAGTAGAACCATATCTTATCGAATTTTTAGTTTTTTGACTCGAGATTTATTGCACAAGGTCAAGGACGTGAACTCACCCGAGTTACTTCACACGGACACATAACCATCGATTTCAATGTTGTTTTACATGGTTTTCAAAATCATGGCTACGTATTTAATTCCTAATCAACCAAAATACATCACTCAATACAATTGTACTAACTAATCTAAATAACACTACAGCACAGCCATATAATCATCTAGAAATGTCTATGTTGCTAACCATGTTAAGGACTACATTATATACAAATATCTATTGAATGCATGATTACTCAGTCATTGTCAATGGATTTGTACAAGTATTGCTATAAGAGCATTCGCAACGCATTCTTTTTCGGGAATAGAGTACAAATTTTTCCGCACCGCAAAGTCTATTCTATTCTAACGCAAGAATAAGCTTGAATTATACTGCTTTATGTTTCGATGTGGTCCAGCAATTCTATTTGCAATGACAGATGCGAAATTGTTTAGGATAAATGCGATTAGAATTAGAATAGGCTGAACTCGTTGCGAATGCTCTAAGATTTCAAACAAAATGTATCAAGTTAGATTCATGAAATGTGATTGGTGCCAACTACCCAATCATAACGCAAATCGTGTCGATTGTTGATTGGCTAGTTATTGTCCAAACTGCCTAGCAGTCTATTATTTTTTTGACCAATGAAATTTTAGCAAAGTCCCTCTCGAGCCATGTCGGCCAAGCTTTCACGAAGGATTTTTCGCCGTTTACGTAGAGATGTTCGCTAGAAATGAACAATAAATAATGGAAATTGAATGAAAAAAGTATACCAAAGCGCCTTCCTTGGAAAAGAGGTTGAGGAAAGAATGTTGTACATCTTCAGCTTTGCCAAATACTTTGTGGAAATAGTCTTCAATGTCATGTTTGACTTTGTCCATTGCCATGTCCAATTTGATTACTTTTTCTTTCATGAATGGTACGTTCATTTCTTTGCCAGAATAACCACGTTTAAGATTTCGTCGAATGAACGTATCATATTCACTAATGATACGAATGATTAAATCACTTGTCGAAATGCCTTCTGTGCGTTGAGTTTCATGAAATTTTCCAATTGCTTTGATATGGGCATAAACATCATCTACAAGTACAAGATAAATCTGTTTCTTTTGAATATGAAAATGTACCTCCATCCCCACTTTGACCACTTGCATCTGTGTATGGAATGGCATCATGGCACACAAAATCAATACGATGTTCATCCAAAAATTCATCCGTGAGGACCCATGGTGATCCTTCAATTACTTCATCAACCCATTTACAATGTCGGAGTGATTCATAACGTTCTTCTTCTGTCATGACTGTACGACCTTTTAAACGATGTGTCATTTCATCATTGCAACATCCAACCAACAAGTATACATTGGGATAAGCTTGTTTACATTGTTGCAATGCACGTGCATGACCAAAATGAAACATATCAAAAATACCATCAGCAAACAAACGTAATGGACGTCCTGTTAATGAACCTGGTTCACCTAGTACCATTTTATCATTCTTTTGCTACTTAAATGATCATTTTTACCTTCTTCAATTTCTCGACGCACAGGTTCTGATGGCACAGGTTTTATTGGTTTTTCTTCGTCCGATGTATCCGATTCATCAGAGGGAATAGATACAATCTCTTCTTCTTCTTCTTCTTCTTCTTGACGCTTTCTCTTGTCCTAAATACACGATTTATACACATCACTTCCTTCACATACGTTGCGAGCCATCTCTTGTCTCTCAAATGTTCGAATGTACACTGGTAAAATGAACCTGAATTTTAGCCAATCAAAATGCATACCATTAGTTCCACTCATTTGATTGACTAAAATCAGTTGAGTCAAACCCGGTATCCGGAGACCCCAGACTCATCCGGATAATGTTTTTGTAGAAGTGCATTGTCTTTGATGCTAAATGATGACTAAAATGGTTGATGTGGAATATGAATTAACATGTTCTGCGTTAACAAGAAAGAAATATACATTGTATTTGATAAATAACTTAGTGTACATTTTCATGTTTTTGTTTGTTTTCATGTCGAAAGATTGATTTTATAATTTGTTTGGCAGGTGAGTACCATTTTTTAGGTTTTTGAACACTTGAAGAAGCACGACGTTGTGAAATTGTCCATCGATCAAGTTCATATGACGAACTACTTGTATGTGCACTACTGTCCTGTGTGTCGTACGATTTGGATATTGAAATAGCTGTAGGTCGACAAATGTCATTGTTTGATGGACGATAGATTTCATCTCGAGATGGTCGACCCATTGAGTCAATAGATAATTTATGGATGGTACCATCAACAGATCGACGAGTAATGGACGTAAGAGCACTGTCTGTGGACCGATTGCTGCCGACACCAACAGTATCATACACGTATGATAAATCAAGCATAATTGAACCACGATCGTTTGAATTGCTTACACCTGACCAACGAACATCGTTTGCATCAAATAAAATCACACCACCACCTTTTCGATCCATGGGAAAATAACAAATGAAGATAACAACCCCATACTTTAACAAGAAAGGCAAGTACGTGGCCAGCAGCTGGGTTCAGAGTCGTGCACTTAATCTCACGATGTCAAACAACGTCAGCTGCAGTGTCGATAAATCTGTTAAATCAGACAGTATGCACTAAAGGATTCCATTATCTTGCACTTTGAAAGGATAACTGTACTCAAATGTGGGAATAGCTAGATATGCAGTAGCAATGTGAACAAAGAAATCTCATTTTAAGATGAATTCAACCATTAAAGTAAAACTAGACTTGAAATGAAATTAAATTCACAAGCAAAGTATTCTCTAATTATCTTTGTATTGTACTTTGGTGTTCCTAAGCGCCTTTATACTTGACGTGATGCAGCTGCGTTTCTCATCGTGATATCCATGTACCACTACACCACGACAGCATGGAAATTATGAAAATGTAGTCGAGTTCGACTTGATAGAACCTTGAAGCTGATCACGACTTGACTGCAATGACAGATTGAACTTGGACATTCTTGTTAGCTCTATTTCTCCGTTTCTTCCGGCTTTTCCCGACAATCTACGTGAAATTGATTGTTCCTTTGTTTGGAGAATTATCATAGAGATTATTCTATCTCAAAGAACTGCGCACAGTCATTGTGCAGAGTCGTACTAATGGATGATATTCGACGCGTTCTCTGGTCGAGTGGGTGAGTGAACAATAGATCGAGCAGACAGGCGTCATAATTGTAGGATGGGTTGATGGCGGTGGAATTTTCGTGTACAAAAATCGTACTAGATATTTACATGATGATTCGCAAGATGCAAATATTCAGACTTTATATGAGACTCAAATAGATATATATGGGGAAATTTCCTACCTCAGTCATCATTCTGTCATATTCTTACCAAATATGTATGCAACGCTCTAGAAGCTATAACAACACCATAAAACAATATATCTTGGTATCGCTTTGATGACACTACAAAGTCTACGAAAACTTTGTGGTAAACAATGGGACACGAAATATTTAAACAAAATTTAACATGAATAATTGTGCGATTCCATGTCCAACCTTTGAGATGAGTCTTTGCACAATCACAGCAATATCTACATGTATTGTGACATAACACTTCCTTTATGACTTACAGGTAGTTAAGACTGAAGTTTAAAGGTAATCACCAAGACTTTTACACTGTAAAACTTTAGCTCTGTAAAGTCTACTGTGTATGTGCAAGTACAGTTTATAGTCTTCAAAATCGATGGAGGACATCGTACTGTACTTCCATTTGTCTATCCTATAAGCAAGCAAAATTTGGTTTTGAGAGACCTATGTAAGACATCCAGCACTATAAACTTTTTTTCATGGGTTGTTAAAATGATGAATACCTTCGATCATTACACTGAATTAACTGATAGATGAATTCAAAGGTACAAGAAAGGATTGCTATCACGCTTTACAGCAGAGGTGGTACTCAATGGAAACACATTTCGGTCAGATTATGTGTATTATCACATTCCGCCGAGTATTGTAATCGATACATGAAACATATTTGCAGCCATTCAAAGGCAATTTGTATCTTGAGTCCATTCATATCCCATAGCATACTGCTTCATCTCAGGGCAAATGGATTACAGTATTCTTTATTTCAATGACAATTGCAGACAAGTTGGTAATTACGAGAAATTTTTTTGTCTGTCCCAGTAGGTTATCTTGCTGTGTCTTCTGTCATTTTCTAATTTGCGATGAGCTTCCGCAAGACAGGACGAATGAAGAAAGTCAATTCACGCCGGCGCATTATTTTGTTTGACCCAGCAGATATGGCCACTAAAGACTCTTATGCTGCTGTGGATTTGGAAAATCTATACGACATTACTATGTCATCTCGTGGAGCTAAGAAAACTTCACCAAGCGAACGTGATAGTTTGTTTAAAACTATGGCTATGGATGAGGATACTTCATCAGCTACATCAACGGAGCCTGAATTTGAAATCCTTGACATGGACTTGGACTATTGCCCAATATTGGAAGACGATTTATTCGCAACTCGTCAACGTCCTCATCGCCGACATATTCTACCTATGTTTTTCTATCGAATGCTTGAAAAAGTTCATTTGGTCCACCATCGATCTGCTTGGGATTAACTCATAATATGCTTTCCAATGGAAGAAAGTATTAGAACCACGTAATTTATTTAATTTATAATTCTTTTGACCAACTTTAAGCAGTAGCTCGTCGTGTAGGTTTTTGTTTATTTCGTCGAAATTTGAGAAGTAGTTTGGTCAATTGATCCTTCCACCATTCACTCATAGTTTGAGAGTCTTGTAGCAATGGACAATCGTCAAAGAATTCATCAGGGTCATAATCTGTTTCCGTGTCAATTGTCATAGTACTTGCACCTCGAGCGTCATGTAAAGAAGCACGAGTAGTTTGGGTGTCACAAGAATGAATTTTCCCAATATTAAGCGACAAACTTCTTGGACGATATAGAGGATTGTACTCAACATCATCAGGATGGTACAATACAATTCCTTCTTTTGAAGCACCCATGAGGCAAAATAAACAATGAGTAAAGAATAGGTATTCGAATTAGCTCTGGGGAGAGGCGAGAAGGCAACTGCAGCAAGTCCCATCTGATACTGTAGTATACTACAATCCCATACCACCGAGAAGCAAAATGAAGATATCTTGTTACCTTTTGTTGATATTCTCTCATGTAGAGTAAGTACTATTCACAAGAAAAAGTTCATCCTATCTAATTCCATCTCTAATCTTCACTGAAAAACTAATCGATCGTTCATCAACTAATAATTTTTGTATTCCAATGGACATTATTTCTAACAGGTTTATAGCATATTTAATGTCAAAGTTTATTAAAAGATACGTTAAAAGTATAAAAATATACAGTGTGTTCACTGAGCCAATGATTGCCATTTTCCATTTTAGTGGAACGAGAAGAGAATGGATGATGACTTTGATCATGATGGAGCCATGGATGACATGGATGATGTAAATGAAGAGCAAGAAGAAGTTGAAAACTTTGAAGAATTGGATGATGGTATGGATGGTGAAGAACGTATTGCTCTTATGGATGAATCGGAAAAACAACCCAATGCCAGTCGCATTACCACTCATTATCTGACGAAATATGAACGTGCTCGCGTATTGGGAACACGTGCCTTGCAAATCAGCATGAATGCTCCTGTGATGGTCGACATCGAAGGCGAAACAGATCCACTAAAGATTGCGATGAAGGAATTGGCTGCACGTAAAATTCCCATCATCATTCGTCGTTATCTTCCCGATGGGTCATATGAAGACTGGTCAGTAGATGAGCTCATTTTCGACTAAATACACTTTATATCTTATAGTTGATACTCATTTCTAGTATAAATACACTTAGGAAATGGAACTTTTGATTAGCAAGTTTAGCACAAGGAAAATAGATGTGTACAAGGCATTTAATGCACAGTGCTCTGGTATCCACACGTCGTGCCATAATATCCAGGAAAGCATTGACAATCGCCAGTTTGGTAATCACAAACACCACGCCCACCACAATCACGTCCTTGAGCTGCACCATATCCCAAGAGAACATCAGCGCCACTTGGGCATTCCTTGAGGGAACAATCAGGGCCACGGTATCCCAAATCACAAACACATCCAAGTTGTTTGTTTGCATCCCATGCAAGCGTATACGATTTCGTACTTGGTCCATATTCGACGATACTGTTCAACGTGATGCAAATACCGTGGTGGCTGCATTGGTTTGGGCAACTTGTACGTTCACAAGCTTTACCTTCGTATCCAGGAAAGCATTGACACAATCCTGTCGAGAAATCGCATAAGCCACGATTGGAACATTCAATCATGGCATGGGCTGTATTTTTTGCCGTCGGAACGTCAATGAACGCAGCCCCACGAGGACATGTTCGTAAAGAACAATCCGCTCCTGCAAACATGGGCTGGTTTGGATCCGCCGAATCATCGCTACGAAGGTAACACGTACACTTATCGTTTGCTCCACATGTGCCTTGAGCATTGCAACCATTAGGACAATACGCTGAAGCTACTTGAAGCAATGCTAGCATCGACACGGAAAGCAACCACTTCATCTTCGTCGGTGGTTTTTGTAAAGTGACCGCCCATTGCAATTATAGAGCAATAAGAAAGCAGTTTTATCGCAAAAGTCGCGACTGCTCAAGATAACCTTTCACATTTTATATCCTATAAAACTGATTCTTCCTATTTCTGTTCTATGGTGGGTGAAAAATCTCTATAACATAATATTCATTTTTTTTCTTTCACACATAGGATAACACTGTTTATAGGATGATTTAGAGCATGATAGGAGTGGGAATGGATAACTAATGAATAGTTTAATGCATAAATGAAATAGAAAATATGTTTGAAGATGAATTGATTGAATAGATGAAATTGATATATTTTAGTGTAGAAGGTTTAACCTATAAATATAAGGTACTTAAAAGATGGAACCGAGACCACGATCACATGGAAATGCTACATTAGGGCCTTCTGTTAACATAATGTATGAAATCACGAATATAAAGTTGTAGTTTATATGATTAGGTCAAGTCCCAAGTTACGTGCAACAAAGCGTCCAAATACAACACCAGTATTATTTGGATTTGTACTTGGATATTTACTTTTGATGATAGAAACTTCGGATTCAAAAGATATTGTCAGTACCTCATAAGGAAGCTACTGATTGCCTATCTAATGATACTTGTGAAGTATTTTTTATGACTAATCTGCCAGACTCGCCACCAAAATTGGTTTGGAATTGCATGATACATTGAAATTTAGCTCTGTTTATTTAGGATGTACAAGAACATGTATACAAGACTCAAACAAGTAGTACAGAGAGTAGAGAAGATATTGCACCAGCGCCTGATGAAATGACTCTTGATAATAATCCAAACTCTACCGAATTAACCACGCAGAATTATAGTGAGCAGACTATTGCACTAACCAGAATTCATGCCATGGAGCCACAAAGTGCTATGAATGACGTTAGCACTGAAAACCCTGAAACAAATGATGGAGAATCAAGCGCTGATGATCAATGTATGGATGGCCAATATGCTCAATGGATACTGCAAATGGTATACTAATAAACAAATCTATATTAATAGGTGCTAGCAATCTATTGAAGCTTCCCGTGCACAACTTATAGAGGAATTAAATGGGTATGTCGAATCACTACACAATAAGAATGACGAAGCTGGTATTGCAACTTCAGTCATTATTTTTTAATATTGTTTATAGGAGAGTCTCTTGTTATGTTTCCAGACAATTATGATGATGTACTAGCATTAATGACTGAAAAAGATGTACATATATGATAGACCAAGTACATTTCTAACTTGTAAATAGGTACAGGATAGTTCAGGATCGACATGGAGTAAAGCATTACTGAAAGATGGCCTTATTCGAACTCAAGCCTTTGTATGAGTTTTTCAATATTTATCTAATATCGATTAGGGAATTATTGATGGCGAAGATAATCCAACAGAACTCAATATGAAAATTGCTCGAGGGATTGCAAAAATACGCAAAAATGATATGATACTCGAATCTCTTAACATAGTAGGTCAGCTTCTTAAGGTTCAAAAGTCATATTTGATTATAGAAAGTTAAAAGTAGTTCTGGACCATTAGCCAAATGTATCCTCTCTGAAAGTATAGTTAATCCAACTTTGCCAAAGTAAACAAAAGCACCACTGAAAGAAATGACTCTTTTCTAGACGCACCCGATGCAATAGTGCTCAAAGAATAAAAGAAAAAGTAGAAGCAGCCAAGTCAATTGATACATCTAGTGTTGCTTCCGTACCAACTCGTGGGGAAAAAGATTTTATTGCAAAGAATAAAGAAATGAAATTGGCGGGTAAAAACTTGACCCAAGCAGAAGAAGCTCGTGCTTTAGCATTACTGAATGACCTCGGTGTAAGTTGCCTTTTCTATGAATATGATTAACCAAGTGGCAGGATAACACTGATTTGACACAACCAATTGCCGACAAGGCATATAAACCATTACATGATGAGCAAGTTCGAATACAATCACTAGACACGGAACTAAAGGCATGAAGAATTTCATTGTTATGTAATAATATGGCACAGGAAATGCTAGAACTTCGTCGTGAAAACTCGGTCGCAACACTTAGTGAATCAATTGATATTCCACCAACATGGAAAGATAACGTTGAACGATATAAGCAAGAACGGCTCAATACTATTGAAGCAACACTACAAGCTTATCGGTACGCCTCAGCATGTTACTCGTTTAACTATTTGATAGAGATGAAGACAATGGAATTGGTGCAGTTGGTGATGATGATTGTATTTCGTTTAGCAGTGGTTATAGTAGGAGAACGAGTATTAGTGGAGTAAGGTATAAGTAGGAATCCATTTCCCATTGTTCTTATTATTGTACAGCACTACATCAAGCCGCATTGTTACTAAACGACAACTCCAAGAAATATCAACAAGAGCCAAGGAAGAAGTAATTGAAATGGCTCCAGCTGCAGCAATACAACAGGTATACGTATTTCCCCACTAGGTATTTGAAATTCTGTAGCTTCTGGCTACACTTTCTGGAATCTCAATTGAAATTGTTGATGATGAAATTGTCGATGACGACAATGCTAGTGTAGTTAACGATACCAGCGATATTGTACAGCCACATAAACCACATGAAACATCACGAAATGTCAATTGCAGAAGGAGGCGGTCTGAAGACATGGACTCCAAAAACAAAGCACCAACAGTGTCTGTATTTGCTCACCTTTTCACATTGCCATTTGAGTCTCAGAGTCAACCTCCTAGAAAAGCTATCTCAGTAGCTACACGATATCACCGATAGTGGCTCTATTTAATAAACCATCTCGTATCAGACAATGTTTATTTACTATTATTCTACAGTTTAAGACGATCTTTCATGGCATCATAAAATGACATGCCAATCACATATCCTTGATACAAAAGCTCTTCCATTGTCTCTTGACCATCTTGATCACGTCCAGAATATCACGTCCAGAATGTCGATGATTCACAGCAGGTTGAAACTTGGCATGCGTTAATATATGCTTCTGAAATAAGCCCGACATGATTGCAAGACCTTGATATTGTCCTGGACATTTACGTGCACCAAATCGAATCACATTATCTGTCGTCATAATGTCCATCGGGATAAACACTTGTGTACCAAGAGCAATGTTGAGTCCATCCATCACAAGACCATGCTCAAGGTATCGTCCTGCAATCACAAATGGATGAGCCATATCAAGAGCTTTGTTGATTGTGTCAATGAGATTGGTATCGATCAATTGACGTTGAGCTAGTGAACCCAAGGTGACATCAACGTCAGATACATTGATAGCTAGTGAAATGAAGAAAGGCTGTAAGAGCAACGAAAAGTATTCGAGTTCTGACCATTTAGCACCAAATACGTCACACAAGCATGGTGTCGCTTTGACTTGATCCACAGTCCACTCGACAAGACGAAGTTTGAGTTGCACGTCACCTTTGCCTTTCAAGGCTAGTTCTTTTCGCCATTCCCATGTTGCATCACAAACAAACTTGGCATTTTCAGGAAATGGACGCTCAGAATTTTCTGCTAACTTCATCGATTTATGTCCTGGAAAATCCATTGATAAAAGGATGCCAAGGTAATGCAAACAATGCCACAAGAGTCCAAGATAGAATGAGATGCAATATATTGGTTGGTGATGGAACTGGTGATGTCTCCAAGTCTGCAACTTCTTCATGAGTACCATCAAGTTGCTTTCATACGACTCCATTATGGTTCATCAACATATTCGAGCACACCACTGGTAACCCATGCTGGTTCACCATATAATCGTTCAAAAAACTCGTCCTTGTAGGTGGATGCTTTGAGGACTTTGGCAGCTAACGCTGGTTGGTCTACCCAGACCACTGGAATACCTTTGATCCATGCATGACTCGTTAGAAGAATAGTTCGCATAGAGGGAGCACGGAGACCAATGTGAAAGAATACGGCAGCACCAAACGACAGCAACACAGAGATAATAGCCATATACCATTTCAGCTTGAAAATTTGAAAATGAATGTATCCACCCAGTCAAAAAAGTATCTCGACAATACACGTGACATAACCAAACACAGTGGTAGACTGTAAATTGGACAAAGATTCGATTACAAGTGGGATGATATGATTCTCTCTACCTCAACCCATGTCTTTCATAACAATTACTCATATTGCAATGCTATTGTATCCTATTAAATGGTTCACGTCAATTCTTAAACAAAGTATGTTTTATTTGATGAATAGCTGTTGATATGCACTTAATCTTACTCAAGCTTGTCTATCAAACGTTACATAAACACATGTGTTGCGATCTGTGGACAATTGAGAGACAATCAGTTCCATGATTACAATGACTAATACTAGTGCGGATAAGTTGTTGTTGTACTACAATAGTATATGGCTTATCGAAGAGATCATGCAAATATACAGATACGAGGAAGACAAGTAGCTGTTAGCGAGCACTAAAATGGACAAAAGTAGGTGCATTACTTCTGCAGATTTCTTAGAGGCGATCAAGGCATCTGTGGACGAAGAAACACATTAGTAGACTACATCCACTTCATATATGAGGGACTTGCTTTGTCAGGATGGTCATCTTTAGTATTCACCTTAAACACAAAAATACAAGTCGCTATTCCCCATTTAAGGGGCATGCACATGTAGCTATAGGAAACACACATTTAGAGGACATCATCATTCATTACTTTTTAAATCTTGGAATCTAAGAAAGTGGGACAGGAAACCTTGGACAAATGAGCGTTGTAAGCTGGAGCAATGGATACGTCCCAGAAATCAACACGACATAGGCTGTGATGGCTGCATCTAGTGTATCTCGACCAAAGACTGTCAGAGAAATTCGGAAAATTATGAAGGAGCTTAATCTTGATGATGTTGCGCTTCACTTCAATAGAGACGACGATGATATCGACCCGTACAATGTTTGTGATGGAGTGTCTATTGATGCGTTCAATGCGTACATTGGCGATGGCGAAGGATTGCGTATTGGTCTTCGCTTTCTTTCTCTCAACAGCGATGGGCATATTATCATTATTGAATTGCCAACACCCGAGCATGAGGGTACCGCCGCTCATTTCTCAGTCGAGTTTGTTTTTGCAACAGATCGTGCCGTGTCGAACCGTGGCTCGATGACCGCAATAAGACCCGGGCATCGAAAGAAGGAGGCTGATGCCGCATTTGGTCCGAAGAGAAGTACGCACGGATTGCCACCTCCACAAGGTCGTGAATTTCGGTATTGGGCTACTCTGGTTGTCGATGTTGGAAGAACTCAAACGTGGAGACTGTTGGAAGAAGCAGCACAATGGTGGTGCGACTATGCTGGTGTCCAGTACATTTTGCTATTGAAAGTAAGTGCTGAAGCTACGCAGATTCGATACGGTCTTTACAGCATCGTCACACAGGGAGTCCTTCCAGCACCCGAACAATCGGGAATCTTTCGACAAAGCACACCTCCAGCTCGTCCTGTCAACGTCACCTTCGATATGCGCCGAATCTTGGCCATCGCTCCAAATCAACTGCTTCCAAATGGTGTGAACCCACAGGCCGTCGTTAACTTGCGTCT
Source organism: Thraustotheca clavata (assembly GCA_002081575.1). Classification (NCBI taxonomy): domain Eukaryota; phylum Oomycota; class Saprolegniomycetes; order Saprolegniales; family Achlyaceae; genus Thraustotheca; species Thraustotheca clavata. Next base: position 2,034 of record JNBS01000618.1, on the reverse strand, counting down.
GGTGATGGACAACGTCATCGATGGCCTTTAGTACTACTGCAATTCACCGTGAGAGTCTTCTATCTGTTGGCGAGATACTATCAGACCTAATCAATGCGTTTTTGTTCTTCACTGTATCATCTTAATAGGATCTTGTTGCTTAGATCTCGTGCTGGAAGATGTCTTGCATATATTCCATAAACAATTACATGGCTTTACTAATTCATTTTCACCAATTGTCCTGCCTAACGAAACTCTAATTTCACTTGATAACTTTGCTCAATTGATTGAATTTACTCAAGATACAATTACAGTCCAAGGTGGTATGCCACAGACAAAATATTGTTAACTGTGTCACCGACATCGAGGTCAACATCGCCAACAGCCAACAGCCAACAGCATAGTCTTCTTGTTAGCTTGTCCAACTGTGGCATCATAGTCCGACAAGGCACCATCTTCGACATTTGGTACTTCATATCCAAGAAACAACACTCCTGTGAGTCCACAGCTCTCAAGTTCACATTCAGAGTATCAAGGTCTAAGTCCAGTGTGAACACGACATGCGTGATAGATTGAAATGCGTAGCTATGAAATCACGAATAGGTGCATGATTTGGCTCCAATTCACTTACTCAATAGCTCAGTCCTGTTGGGAAATGATAATTGCCCAGCACCACACCTTTCTTGGGATTGGTATAGTCCATTGGATGAATATAGTTTGGACCAGTACAGTAGTCTAGTTGTTCTATTGCATAAACAATTGCATGAACTCCATCAAATAACTGCATAAACTCCATCAGTCCATCAGTTAATTGCGTTGGGGACTCTTAGAATCACTGTGCGCATACATCTGAAAGAGGTACACTTTGAAAGAAAAGCATTATTTCGTCTCATATTTTGCTACTTTTTCCATAAGTTATTTCAATTTCATCAAAATTGGTGTCAAGTGAGCTAAATAACTAGAGCACGACAATAATGACGGCAAGTGCAGTGATTCAATCTACGTGTTTAGAGAGAAAATAAGCTTCTCTTACAGAATGAAATTGAAATAAAAGTTAGAGGGTATTCTAGTAAAATTGGAGACGAAATATATGATTTGTATATAGATTTTCTAATGACCAAAAATCTCTTACAGACTGTTAATCTTGTGCGTGGGTAGTTGGGCTACGTAAAATGAATATTGAAAGTTTAATTTTTCATGAAGCGTTTGATTCATTTTCCCTTTTCGAATGACCAGGACAATTTTTGAATGTATTATTCAAATCAAAACATACTAAAGTTTGAAAGGTACCAACCTCAAAATACCCCACTCAAACACTTTTTGTACTAATTATCTATTGCAATTTTGATTATTTTGTTCAAAAATGAAAAACTATAATTTCATGTAGTATCCATACAAATACTAATAGTATAAATCAAGTCGACTTAACCCAATAACCACTGCACAGGATTTCTTGTGGCTGACGTTTTACTTTTTGTTGCCCTACTTTTGCACTGACATTACACTTGATATGAAAAAGTAGTTTGGCTTATTGATAATACTTGGTTGCTATGCCTCCTTCATTATAAGTGCAACAAATACCACTACTACATGGTGCTCAAAATGTGGGAATTCATGTGCTCATGCCCTTTTTTCTGGTTCGACGTGTGCTATTCTCAATCAAAATACAATAATAACATCCCCAAATACAAGATATTCAAGGTTTGAAATACTTGGTTGTATTCTACTGAGTCCTTTTGAAGACTTTTTAACTTTTTTTCATACAGCTCCATTTCTTTTTCTGTGATGTCCACTAAAGTTTTTTCGACCTCGTGTGTTTTGGCCATGCTCTTCTTAGAGCAATCGGGAAGTACACAAATGGTACATTAAAAATTGAAAAGTGTGTTTGAATAAGCAACCTTTATTGGAACCCTCAACTATAATTTTGCTATATCAATCCATAAAATGTACAAAAGTGAGCCAGGACTAAAGAGTATGATTTATATTCCTTCCTCATGCAACCATGCAGTTAAAATGCAATTCTAGTTTGGCCCATACTAGTGAAGAAAGATGTAG